>APFE030337322.1:131809-150131 GCA_000404065.3 Pinus taeda
TTCTTATTTGCATTCTGTTTCTTGTTCCATCTAATAGGTTCCTTTCCCTTGTCGATCTTATCCTTATGAGGACATTTGGCAGCATAGTGACCTACTCTTCCACAAGCAAAGCATTTGAAGGGAAACTTACCTTTGAACCGTCCAGTACCTCATTGAAGATTTCTGACAAAATTTGATTCTTCTTCTTCTCCTGATTCATAGTTCCTTTCCCTGAAGCCTTGAAGGCAACTTCTCTCCTGTCAGATGGACCTCCTTTCCTCATTTCATAAGCAGTTAGAATTCCATGCAGTTGTGACATTTTAAGATGTTGGAGATTTTCATTTTCTTCTATAGCAAAAACTTTGGATTCAAACCTAGGTGACAAAGATCTTAGAACTTTTTCAACCACAACAGCTTCTTTTATTTCTTCACCCAAATTTTTCATACAATTAACAATCTCATCTACACAGAGAAAAGAGTTAGCCACACTTTCATCATTATACATCTTGAGATTTTCATACTGAATCCTGAGGGTTTGAAGTTTTGCACGTTTTACCTGATCATCTCCCTCATAGCTCAGGACGATCTTGTCCCATATTTCTTTTGCGGATTTATACTGCATAACTTTCACAAATTCCGATTGAGATAGGCATCCTAGAAGAGTATTGACTGCCTTTGCATTTGTTTCATATTTCTTTTTCTCTGTTGGATCTATAGGAGTAGCTGATGGAAAAGTATACCCTGTTTCTATGATATCCCAAACTTCAGTACCCAAAGATTGAAGAGAGGCAGCAACTCTTACCTTCCAATATACGAAGTTTGTCCCATCAAAAATCGGTGGCCTGATCGATGCTTCCCTCTCATAGTTTCTCATGATGATGGATCTTCCTTCAAGCGATCAAGCTCCTTCAGAAGGACCTGCTCTGATACCAATTTTTGGAAATAATACTGCGAGGGGGGGGGGTGAATCAGTATTATCAAGTTCTTTTAATGAATCTTCCTTATTTACACTTTGAATTATTTTTGCATGTCAGTACCATAAAATAATGAGCATAAACAAAGAAAACAGATAGTCACACCAAAGAACACCAGATGTAAGGTGGAAACCCAATGTGGGTGAAGACCACCTGCTGCAATATGTCTCTATCTTCTTTCAATTAGAAACTTTCTTTTACAATGATTTGTACTGGTGTAGTCTTTACCAGTACACAGGCTGCAACCTGTAGAGAGCTACAACTCTCTCTCGTTTCCAGTCTCTCCTGGAAGGGAGCTACAACCCCTTATTCTTTCTTCAAGGACCACTTTTCATAAATTTTCAAACTGGATCCATAAACATCAAGAGATCATCAAGTACAAGTAAATCACCCAGTCAACTGTAGTAACCAGATCAACAGTAACAGTAAACTAAACCCAAAACACCTTATCAATAGAAAACATTCAGCCAACAAAAGGTCTTAAGACAGATACGTAGTTTTTCTTTCTCTGGTCTGCGTGCGTACGCACTTCACCTTCTGCTCCCCTGCGTATACCTGCAGAGACCCTTCTGCTTCACCGCGTACCCATGCACTATTTCTTCAATCACGCTGCATACTGTTACTGTAGGCACGCACCCACAGATACTATCGCGTCGCGTACTGCTATTGTAGCCACGCACCCACAGATGCTATCGCACCGCGTACCTACGCACCTGCGGCTTCTGGATCGCCACGTATTTTCCCTGTGCCTACGCACCTGAACCTCTGTCGCACTACGTACCCACGCACTACACCTTCTTCTGCTCTGCATACCCACGCACTTCTCCTTCTTCTTCTCTGCGTACCCATGCACTTGCGCTGTTAATCACCTACGTACCTCTGATTAGGGCTGAAATGGCAGTCTCCCAGTGTGCCACTAATAGTCATATGCTCAGATCTGATCATGCGCTCAAGAGATCACCCTTCATAGATTCGCCTTTAACTTCACTTTTATATAGATCAAGCTTTTGAAACAATAACCCAATATTTCCGATCTTAAGATATTCAATTTGCAAAAGATACTTAGCCAAGTGATCTCCTTTGCTTTATATAGGCAAGCTCTTCCTAAAATCATGGATCAATACCATAGATAACCAATACAAGGGGCCCAAAAACATGGGGCTGAATAATAATAATATAAAGCAATACCACTGGCCAAAACCATAGAATCAAGAATGGCGGGCTAAATACCACGGGTCAAATATAAGAAAACCCCACATGAGCGCGCTTCCCTGCCTTGAAGTAAGTGAACTGGGGGTACGCACCTTCTGAACGGGTGACCTGCGTGTGCGGCTGCAATCCCTTCAGTGCGTACCTGTGGGTACGCACCTTTTGAACTATTCTCCTGCGTACTTCTTAATTTCCAACATTTTGAGAGCCTGATCAGTGCATTGCCACTTGAGGGTGTTGCCATCAAGTACAACATTTGTATCATAGAGCCATACCAGAATCATAATGCCAACAATAAATGCAGAAATAAAGGTAGGAGTTATTGTGGTTGTGCTGGCTACTTTAACTGACAAGATATTTTAGACTTTTCACCCGGGAGTTCCGCTGGTAGTTATATCCTTAATTTGCCTTACTGCGTTGTTGTCCTGATATTTTCACCTGTTCTTGATTCATCTTTAATGTGTCCTGATCCTCACTTGTGCTCCTTCCTTCATATCTGCCACGTGTCTTGCTATTTGACCAAGTGTACATGGGCAGAAAGATCTAAATTACCTAGGCAAAACTTGCAGCATACTCTTCCACCACTGTTCTGTGGGCAACTGATGTCTTTGTATTTTTACAAGTATTTCATCAGCCTCAATATACCTATAAAAGTTAGGCTTGACTTCAAAAAGATGATTTATTTCATGTTCTATAAAAAACAAATTTTCCAATTTGTCATATAAAATTTGTCCGGAAGGAGGACCTGTGTCTTATGAGTTGCTGGCTGATGTAGTGATCTAATTTGTTACATACATGTTTACCCGATGAGCATACTGTTGATGTGATAACAATTTTTGATTGCTTGTTAGTAAACTGGGTAGACCCTTCTACTGTAAGTTTATGAATTTCTTTGTGAAGGCATTAATGTCCATCTGCATTTCTTGACACTTCCTTTCCAAAGTCTGTATAAAACCTCTCATTTTTAACACCTTCTTCACTGTCAAAATGGTGCCTGTCCTATCCGAGATGTCCATTGCTGCTAGCTATTCTTTAGTATTGGTATTCAAAAAATGGATGAGCCTATTGGCCTGCTCAGGCATATTTCCTAATGATGCCCTGGCCCTTTGAATTTTCTCTTATGCCCTTTCTATTAATTCAATTTGTTCATAGACTATCTGAATTGATAGCCATTGGTCAGTGATGGACTGGCAAATCTTGGTCCACAAAATCATTTTAATGTCTGCCAGAGGCTTATGCAAGGTGAGATCATTTTCCAATGATTTCACCTTGTTCTCCAGAGCCTTCACCTCTCTAGTCTTCTCTATCACTGTTATTTTTGATTTGTCATAGCTCACTTTTAGCTTGGCTAGTCTTTATTTTGCCTCCTTGAGCTCTGACATTTAAGCTTCTAGCTCTTTCACTACCTTCATCATTTCTTCCATCCTCATGCTGGTCTCAGGCTTTGTTGTTGCTGCTATTGTAGCATTTGTAGTTATTGTACCTGTTGTTGATGCTGGCTCAATGGGAGGGATTGCTGCTGTGTATGCGGGGGGAGCAGAGATAATTGTTAGAGTTGTTTTGGGTGGATGGGAGGTCGACTCTCCCTACTTAGTTTGCAATGCTTTCTCAAACTCTTGCTCTGCCTACATTAGCCTTTGGTTCATTCTCATCAATAAATCCATTACATCCTCTTCTGCTTTTTCTTGTGCTAGTTCTATTGTTTGTGGATGCATGGTGACAGGCAGCTTTAATTTCTTTTTAAGTGCAGCAATATCTTCCTCCTTCTTTTTGATCAATGCTTTGATTCCCTTGGCATCCTTGGGATCATGTCCCAACTCAATAATTATTTCTTCCAGAGTCTTTATTCAGTTGTCTTTGGCTAGAGAAGAGATCTTCTCCAAATCCAATTGAGCAGATGTATTACTCAATGACTCTTTAAATTGGTGGGCCAGCATTGCCTTGTCTACCGGTGTAGCATAGACCATTTCAATCGTTTGTTTGTGCAATTCTATTTGGTCCATTAGGTTTATGTCTTTGGTAAGGACCTCTATATTGGTCCTTATGTAGTCAGCTGCAGACTGTGGCTGCTAAACCTTGGGCTTGAAATGACTTAAGATCATTTTCTCCTCCTTGATGTCATAGGCTGCCATTAGTCTATGCTATTTGGACAAAGTCATCTTAAGAAATTGATCATACAACTAAATTCTTAATGACTCATTTTGAGCCTTAATCTCCATGAATGATTGTTTGATGTCTGATCGTTTCTTGGCTTGTGACCTTGAGGAGGAGACTTCCATTCCATGCTGCCTCTCCCCTTCTTGTCTGTGAGAGCTAGCAGAAATTTGTTGGCTGATGGCCCTCTCTCATCTTGTTCTTTCATTGATGTCTTCCACAATGTCCTCTTCAGGAGGATCTACCCTTTGCCTCTTGGCCTCTTGCTGCCCTATTGATCCACTTGTAGGTGTCGTCTCTTCTCGGTCCCTTTTCTTACTTCTCTCCTCAGGAAGAGGGGTCTGCAGTGCTGGTACTTCTGGTGCTTGTGTCTACAGTGAAGGGGCTTGCCCTTGACTGTGTTCTTTTGAGGTAGTTGGTTGTTCTTCCATTGTTTCTTGCTCTGCAACTACCAACTCCTTTCCCTTTGTTGTCCCCGTTGTTGGTGTAGTCCTTTCCTGGGCAACCTATTGTGAAATTGTGGTAGTTGATGAGCTTTCCCCGGTTTGCTGTGGTATTTTGAAAGACACCTACCCAAAAGAATTAAGTCAAGAGTTTTTTCCAAATTTTTCATGGTTTGTTCCATTTTCTCTTCCTCAGTTAACTCTTCAACTAGTGTTCCCTCCACCCACTCATCTTAGTTGGCAAACGTTTCTATGTCAGGGATGATGCAATGTTCATAGGGTGCCAGCCTATATTTTACCCTTCTTGCATTGATAAAGCCATATGGGTCATAGGGTACCCACCAAAAGCATCTCTTGAGTCTGAGTGTTTGACCCAATATTTCATCAACATCCTTCCATCCCTCTTTCTTGTTCATAACAAAGGCGCCTAACTGGTCTCTCAGTTTCAATCAGGCCTTTTTCTTTGTGCTATGGAAGTGACTTAGATCCGAATTTATGAATTGCCTAAAATATTCCAAGGAAAACAGTCTCATTGGCACATATCTGGGTAGCCTGTAGGGGCATAGCTCACAGCCATATATCCTCAGAATAGTGTGATTCTAGTAAAAGTACCAGTCACCTATTTTATATTTTTTGGAGAGCTGTAGTATCTTTTGCATATCATGTGTAAATCTAGGAGGAGGATTTCTCATCAGGAGAGAAGAGACTGGGTGTACAAATAGATCAATAAACTCACAATAGGAGTAGGGAGAGCTATGGACTTCATGAAAGATTGGGGTCCAAAAAATCACAAACCTCCTTTCCCCTTTATGGTCCAATTTTCTAATGGGGAATTGGAAGATATCTGGCTTGTAATATAAGAATAGATGATAGATATAGGATGAATATTTAAAGATTCCCTCCCTGTCTAGACTCAAAAATTGGTCATGTATCTTGTTGGCAATAAATTTGGCATAGTTGTATTTGACAACAGGGGGCTTCCCTGGGGTAAAGATAGACATGATAACCATCATGGTTTCATTAATATGATCACTTGTCTTGAACCCCAGAACAAAAGATATCATATCAACAACTAATCTACCCACATTAGTGAAAGAGGCATAGTGAAAAGGAGGTGGCTCCTTAGGCTGGCGATCTGCTCTCATGAACACTTTAGAAATTCTGGTTATCTCTGAGCTAGAGAGTTTGGGACCTTCATCCAGCAAGAACTTCATGGTAAGAGGAAACTGGAGGTGGGTTGGTTTGAAGTTCAGCATCTTATTTATAGAGTTAAGAGTAATATGAAAAAGGGTAGTCCCAGATGGACTCTTAACTGCCCTGTTTGTTGGCTCATAGTTCTCACAACAGGGGTGAATGATCTCAGGGAATATATTCACATAGGGGAGGTAGTATCTGGGTAGATTTGATTCCCAAATGCCATAGACATCATTTTGATTTAAATAACTATTTCTGAGCTCACAGACTGATTGCAGATGGTTTTGGTACCCTACTAGGTCTTGGATTAGATAGTCTCTATCAGCCAAGGGCAAATGTTCCAACTCTTTGTGGGGTGCATTAAGGGGAGTGATGTTCAAGGCCACTGGACCTTCCATGGCTAAGCTCTGTTGCCTTTAAAATTCGAAAGTTTGTCTCTGTGCAAGTAAAATGGGTGAAACAATGGCTCTGTGGATTTCTCCAGGATTTTCACATTGAAACTGGTTTGTTGACTTTAATTTAGCTCGGTGGATTGAAGTTAGTTGGAGAAATAGGACTTATGGGCTTTCTTGGCACAATGGGCTATAATTATGGGCAAAAGGCAGCTTTCGGGGTTTTTTGGCGAGTTTGCACGACTGAACGAGCTCAATTTTAGCTCACTGTGCGATTTTGTGGTGAATTTAGCAAGACACAGGTTCTGGGGTAATTTGGGCAGCAACACAAAGTTTCTTTTTCAAATTTATAGGTGTTGTGGGCGATTTTATATGAAATCCAATAAAAACAAGGTTAGGCACAATTGGTTGTAAATACCTGTTTTCTCGGTGGAATGGCCGATTTGCAGGTGACCAGGTGGGCCGGGGGGCCGAGCTGTGTAGTAAAACTATTGGTTGGCAGACTTGAATGGATAAAATAGTATTTTTCACGTAAATTTGCATGCACAAGTCACTTGGAGAAAGTTAAGGTAAATGGGAAAAAAAAATGTTTTCATCCCTTTTTTACTCGAAATTTTGACTCTGCCGGGTTCAGGGCGCTTTTTTCTGATGACATCAGCATGACATCATTTTTTCATGTAGTGGGGTACAGATGTTGACATGGCAGGTGATGTGGTAGATGACGTTAGCAGGGAGGCGGGCAGGTGGTAAGTGGTATTCCCCGCACCGCTTTTGGGGAGAAGTGGTTTCAAGGGAGGGGGCTCCGAACGCGCCGGGCAATTGACACGCGTCCTCGGTATGACGGAAATACCGCCCATCCCCTGGATGCTATCATTCGGCATGTTGGGGCTTCCGATATTGCTGAACATCGTTGGATCTGGCAGCGGCGATCGGATAGTTGCGGGTGATGGAGGTGGCGGTACGTTAGCAACGGGGGACCCACTTTAATTTTTGCGGTTTGTAATGTTTTTGGTGTATTTCGGAATTTGGGTAAATGGGTTTTTGGGGGTAAAAATGCGGGTTTTCGGCTGTTTATTTAGCCAAAGGCCAAACAAATCCCAATGGGCATGTGGAGGGTTGTTATTGGCCCCTGTTGGACCAATAACTCCCTAGAAAAAATTTAAAATATAGCTATAGTTAGCCAAGGGTCGAGGTACTAGATTTTTTAGGGATTTTGTGTATTTATACATAGTAAGGGAGGGGAATATACATAGGAGCTATATAATAAGGTTAGTAGGTTAATATGATTATGTGGGATGGGTTTGTATGGTTTAGGCTAAGTTTATAGAGTGGAAAATTAGGCAAGGGGGGAATGAAAGGATGCCAAGTGGTGAAGTTTAGGAAACTTTGGTAAGATGGAATAAAGACTTTTTACACAAGAAATGTGGCTTGTTTTGCCTAGGTTAAAACACATTTTCACTTAGTTTTTCCATGGGATGAAGTGGACTAAAGGTAATGAGTAGATCTCATTGCCCTTGGGGGGAATGTTAGTAAGTGTTTCTTGGGAAAATGGGGAGGGGAACTAGTCATGCTCCATTTGTTTTGTAGCCACCTTGCCATGCTACCTTATGACTTTTGAGATGGCAACTTGTTCCAAAGGAGAAACTTTCTCATAAACCATTGCTTCTATACCATCAAAACTGCCTACCCAACCTAGTATACCTAACATTTTCTCTTCATTTTCACTGGGTGCACTTGAACTAGCAAACCTTGATTTTTCTCTTTTCTTTTAGCTGCCCTCTTATCTAAGTCTACCCTTATTTCTTCCAGGGCTCAGATTAAGCTGTTAAGACCCTTTGCTTCTCTGCCTAACTACTTGTCTTCCAAGCTTAAACTGTTTGTGCAGACCTTTATTCTCTAGTCTAAGACAAGTGAAATTCAAACATGATTTAGCCAGGATTAGACTGTCTGGCTATTCATCAATTGTGACAAGAGTCAACCACCTATACATAGTGAATTTCTTCAAAATATGGAACCTTTGCAGCTTGAAAAGGATGAACATATTTGGCACTTCTCCAGTCAATCATGAAAGATGAAACCTATTGGTATAGGAAGCTAACAGTGGCTCCACTTGGGGATGGCTTTTTCTAGTGAAAAGTCAAGTACAACAGGTCAGATGGCCTTGTATTCAGTTCTTGTTGTATTTTGAAATTTCTCCTTTGTTATTCACAAAAGGGCTCTTCTGCAATGCCTGTATTTCTCATGCGCTCTGTTACACATTAATTTGTCACCGTTTGTCACCGTCCCTGTTACCCCTCTCCTGCATCTTGGAGGACTCATTCTAGGACTTGTGAGAAGTGACAAGACTTGAAACCACTTGCATTATTCACCTCTAAACATGAGCTTCATATGCCCTTAAGACATCTCCTGCTCTTTGCCCCTAAAAATAGCCCTTTTTACATTAGCGCTGGCCCCTTGTGTTATGCCCGCGCCAATGGGGAAAATCCTATTGAAAGGGCGCGCCATTAGCGCTTTGTCCCAGAGTCGCAATCGCACCAACCATTTTGGGCAAAGTTTTGAACTAATCAAACCTCCGAAGGTTCTGTCCAACTCATTCACCAACTGACTCCAAGTTAAGTGAGGATGGTTTGGCTTCGAATCTCCTTGGATGGAAAGTAGTTTGCCACCATTCCATGGAAGTTTCCAAGTGATGAAGCCAAATCCATTATTGTTGTGATTGACCTTATCTCTTCCTTTTCCTCTATAAAAGCTTGTCTCTATGGCTTGAGCAAGCTAGTTCTGACTCTAGTGGCAATACTTGTGCTGAAAGGAAGATATCAAAAGATTGGAGTTGCAAGAGCCTTCTTTGTATCCATAAGGCTTTACCTAAGTAAGGAGACTTTGTCACTAAAGAGAGAGAGAGCTTGTCCCTCACCCCTTCAAGTTTTTTCAAGACTTGTGTAGCTGAGCACCCAGCCAAAGGAGGACTTGACGTTAGGATGCTGGTTGTATTCTCCTTTGTTGATTATTAATAATATATGACTATCATTATGGTTCCATTCTTGTTGTACTTGTAATGGTTGATGTTGAATTATATCCTTCCTAACTGATGTATAATTGCATATATTAGATTTCACGCTTGTGTTTATGTTGTTCTCTTTGTGTGCAGGTGTCCATTCACGTGGATAGTGGAGGATTGTGACTGGCCAAGGCAAAGGAACGTGGGCGACATCTCTTCTACAAATGGGAGCATTGGATCTCAAGTAGGTTTTCATCACCTACCTTGTCTTTGCAATTAGGAACTTGCGTGATAGCATTGTTTGATTGTTGCTAGACCCGTTCTGGGCTAGTAGGGATCACCTCTATCCATAGAGGGTATTTACCTCTCCAACACACTCATTCCCAAAGATAGCAGCATTGTTTTGGGTCCTCTGTTTGATTATTTTTCCTTATTTTGACAGCTCCCAAGTCTGTTTCTTTAGCTTCTTATGATAGATTTAAAATGTAGTACCCAATGGTGACACAATTCCTTTCCTTCTCATCAAAATGTGCTATAAATTATTCCCTATCCTATTGCTGTAATAAACTGCAGAAAGTAAACACTACTATGTACAAATTGAAGTGCTGCTATTTTTAACAAAGTGGCTCAAAATAATGCTTTAGCATTTTTCCATTGACTGGTCCCTCACCTGCCTCTGTACCATCTAGAATTTTCAAAAAGTAGGTGTTGTTTCATTGTACAGTCTGAATGATAAATGGTCCTCTCCATAAGAAATCAAATTTTCCATGTTTTCCCCTATCTTCTCTTCTGGAATCCCACTTTAAGACTTTATCCCTAATGAAGAAATCCTCTACTTTGGTTCTTTTATCAAATATCTTTTTAAGCTTTTCTTGTATAACTTGGGCTTTGTGATAGACCTCCTCTCTTGTCTGCTACAAGTGAATAGTTTGATTGATCCTTCTCTAAATATCATTAGGTTCTGCTTGTATCTCTTGTAGCAACTTCATCACTGGGATTCCTAAAGAAGGAGGGAATACTGCCTCCATTCCATAAACCAATTGATAGGGACTGGTCCCAATAGATCTCTTGGTGGTTAATATGTCTGCCCATAGGGCGTTCACAAGATTTTTATGCCAATTTTTCTTGTTCTCCTCCAAGACTTTCTTAATGATGTTGATTGAACTCTTGTTGGAGGATTCGACTAGGCCATTACCTTAAGGGTAATAGGTTGTAGAATGGCCCAAGGTAATGTGGTATTTATGACATAAATTAATCATTCTTTTATACTTAAAGGCATCAACATTGTCTGTAATAATTTTCTCTGGGCAGCCAAACCTAGACAAGATGTTGGTTTCCAGGAATTGGATGATTACTGAGTCATTGGCTTGCCTGCAAGGGATGGCCTCTATCCACTTGGTAAAATAGTCTGTAGTAGTCAAAATCCATTTGTGTTGGCCAGAGGATGAAGGGTAGATTTCCCCAATGAAGTCTAAACCCCATTGTTGAAATGGTTTCTCAGTGGAAATGGGCCTGAGGGGCAGAGGCAACAACTTTTTCTTGCCTTCAAAAATTTGGCATTTGTGGCAAGAAGTTACACATTTTTTCACATCAGCAAATAGGGTGGGCCAATAAAATCTATCCCTCAGGATTTTATCAATAGTTGATTTCCAATATAAATGTCCACCACAATCCCCTACATGGAATTCTTTAGGTACTTTGTCAGTTTCTTCTTTGATTAGAAAATTTAACAGAACACCTTCATGGTTTTTCCAAAAGAGAACATGATCTAAAATGCAGAACTTGGAAGCTTTCATTTTCAAAAATCTTTTCTTAGTTCTGGATAATCCTGGAGGAGCTTGCAGGTTTAATAATATAAAAGATATGTCAGCATACCAAGGTGATTGTAAAAAGGCTTGATTGATCTGTGGAGTCGCCATCTCCTACTCATTATCCAGTTGATTTATGTCGAGGGCTTGAAAATTAGTTTCAGTCATGAGTTTAGCTAGTCCTTGTCCTTTTATCAGTTTTGTTGGTTTAATTTCAATTTCATATTCCAGTATGGTAGCTATCCATTTGCCCCTTTTTCCTTCAATGCCTTCTTGGGTCAGGATGTCTGTGTTGGACACATAAGCAATCACATGAGAGTACAAGATGTAAACTTTAAAGTCCTCGATGGCCTTTACAAGGGCATATGCTTGTTTCTCCATGATTTGATATTTAAGTGGAGCATCTCTAAGGGTTTTGTTGAAGAAAGCTATGGGTTTTTCACATCCCTGGTCATCTTTTTGGAGAAAGACAACATCAATTGTATGTTCTGATGCAAATGAAAATATGATAAAGTCCTTGTCAAAATTGGGGCTTGTGAGGATTGGTGTCTGAGTTAAATCCTTTTTTATTTATTCAAAGGCTTGCTTAGTTTCTATCGTCCACTTAACCTTAGAGTCTTTTTTGAGCATGTTGTTCAGCAACCATATTAGCTCAACCAGATTTGGTATGAATCTTCTAAGAAAGTTGATCTTTCCCAAAATGGCTTGTAGTTATTTAATGTTTCTAGGGTGAGGGACTTGTAAGATGGCTTGTATTCTGTCTGGATCAATTCTAATGCCTTCTTTAGAGATGATATTGCCCAATAATTTTCCTTCTTCTAGGCCAAATAATGATTTCTTTGGTTTTAATGATATACAATATTTCCTACAAATTAAGAATACTTGCCTTAGTTGATCTAGGTGCTCTTGATCTGATTTGGAGAAAGTTGTAAGGTCATCTAGGTAAATAACTAGAAATTCATGGATCTCTTTAGCCAAAGAAATATCCATGGCTCTTTGAAAAGTTTCTCCTGCATTCTTGAGTCCAAAAGGCATTTTCACATATTTGAATGTTCCCCAAGGGGTTGTGAAAGCAATTTTATCTTGGTCATCAGGGTGCATTAGGATTTGATTAAAGCCTGAGAATCCATCTAACAATGATATCCTTGAAGCACCCACTACCCTTTGTAGAATGTGATCCATTTTGGGCAAATGGTAATTATCCTTTAAAGAGACTTTATTCAAATTTCTTAAATCAACACATAACCTTATCTCCCCTGTCTTCTTTCTAGTGGGCACTAAATTTGAAACCCAATCTGAGAATATGATTGGAGCTATAATTCCAGCTTCATACATTCTCTTAACTTCTTTCTCAATCAAAGGGAGCAGCACAGGGTTGACCCTCCTAAGTTTTTGTTTGAAAGGCTTTTGGTTTTCTTTGAGAGGTATTGTGTGTTGGAATACTGCAGTATCATAAGACTTTAGGTCCTCATAACTCCATGCAAAGACATCTTGAAATTCTTTGAATAATTCAATATACTTGAGTTTTTGGTCAGGAGGCAGATCTTTGGACAATTTTATCATTTTGGGATTTTCTGCAGTTCCTAAATTACAGTCCTCAATTTTTGCGTTTAATGGTTTCATTTTAGGTTTCCTAGAGATGTCGTTTGAGTCAAAAATGTCCTCTAAAGGAGTGAGTCCTGTAGGTATAAAGTTATCCTTCAACTCAATGACTTCACATTCTGTTGCGATTGCACCCTCACCTTCTTTTTCACTAAGTTCCTGTAAATCTGTTTTAGTGAACTTGGTGGGATGTAGAATTTAGTTTGTTGTTTCAGCAAAGATATGTGTTTCAACTTTGTCTATTTGATTGATTTCATCTATAGTGTTGGTATCCATTTTTGTGCTTGAGAACTCTTCTTTCAAAGTTAGGAAATTGTTGATTTGTGTGTCATTTTCAAACACCTGCCAGTTTTTGACATTATCTGGTACAACAGGTCTATGTTTTATTTTAGAAGTGAATTAGTGATTGGGCTTAAATGGAAATTTGCAAGTGCTTGCAAAGGTTGCTAGACTATGGGCATGCAAATTTTGATTCCTTGGAATCTTGGTCAATTGGGATTCAAGAAAGGTGTTGAGAATTTCCATTGTAGCAGCTCTATATGACCTCAGCCTAAGATCATTCATAATGAAGTTACCCTTTATTTGTTGAATGATGAGGTCAGAGTCTCCCAAAATTGATATCCAAGCTGCACCTAAGTTTTTTATCACTTTGAGCCCTAAGAAGAGGGATTCATACTCGACCATGTTGTTAGTGCACTTGAAATTCAATCTAAATGCATGTCCCTCAGCGTGGTCATCCTTTACATTGTGTATCCAAACCCCCGCCCCTACTTCTAGCTTATTAACAGATCCATCAAACTCTAGATACCATAGGTTTTCTTGATTTGAACTGGTATTAGGAGCTTTTTCCATTTGCTCAGCATGCATAGTTGGATTTACACTCTCATAGGATTCTTTATGTGTGACTGTCAATTTATTATTTTCCAATATTTCTTGAATCTGAACTGTGGATTCTTTGTCTAGGAATTCATCCTGACTTAAAGTCACCATTTTTACATCAGTTTGGGTTTGAATCTCAGTGTTGTATAATATAAAAGAGTCCATGTCTGAATGCATAGAATAAATGGGAAAGTTTTGGGGTTTTTCTTGACTACTTACCACATACTTCATCAAAGTTTCTCGGTATAGCCTTTTAGGCTGGCCGAAGATCGCGATAGTGGCATAAGACATGTCTAGTTGCAAAGATCCTTGTAGCTTGGCACCCCAAGATCTAGATAACAACATTCCATACTTGGGTGGAATATCAGCTGCCACCACATCCATGAGAATTGTCTTGGCTGGATATTGGAATAATGACACACATAGATCCTTGATTAAGACTAGACACCGGACCTGACTGGAATCAAAGGAGAACAAGTCTTTGTATGGCCTTGTGATATCTAGGTCCAACTTCTCCAGGACAGATTTAGGCATCAGATTATGTGAAGCTCCTGAATCAAACATTGCATTATGAAGCACCTTGTCATGGATTTTTAAGCTTACATAGAAGGGAGGGACTCCTCCATCAATTGATTTACCATTTGCTTCAGGGCCAAATATAAGTTATGGTTGATCATCAAGGATGTTTACTGAATCTTTGTTTTCTAAAATTTGTAATGATCTGCTGATTTGTTTCCTAAAAAAACTTCATGCCTAGCCAATTCAGATAATGGGATGGACACTTTTAACTTACTTATTTCAGCCTCCATATTAAAGGGTCTTTCTGTTTGCATTTTGACATTTTGGGCCGCAAGGTTGTGCCTTTCAACTGAGTTTTCAACAGCTGCCTCTTTTGCTGGAAAGTTATGATGAACTAGAGTTACTTGCTCACCATCTTCCAAAGGTTCTTCTACAACTTCTCTGAGTGGAGAAACAGATGTAGGGTGTTGTTTTGATCTATCTTTGTTTGAAACATCTTCAACTATTGGACTATTTGGGGATGATTGGTACATGAGAGTCCTTGAGCTTAGTTTTGGTAGGTTGCTTGATTGTCTTGTGCTTGGGATCATCAGGGATATCTATTCTCCTACTTCTCAGGTTGTATTGCTTGTGGACTTCGTACACAGCTGTTTCATACCCTTGCTTAAAATCAAAGGATTCCCCTGATTTCATTTGACACTGACTAAGAGTATGAGCCTCTTGATCTTCTTGAGTTAGGAAAATTAGTTGTCCACTACTTTTGAGACCCATTAGGTTAATGTGGGGGTCGTCTGTTGGTTCACTAGATGTGGAAGCTTCTGCATAGTTTTCTTGGAAGGGAGGCGTTATGTTTTTGTATGGACCAACTTTTGCTACATTGGGGTTTTGATTTTTTCTAAAGTTTCGATTTCTTGCATTGTTGTTTGGTTGGATTTCCCATGAAGATTTCCTCTCAATAGTTTCCACTCTATATCCCAGCCTGTCCATGCCTTTAATAATTGCATCAAGTTTATGTTCAAAGGCAGAGGGTTCCTCTTTGAAGGTTGTTCTTCTTTCTGATCTAGCTCGATTTCGTTTGGAAATTAAATTAGCTTCAACACTCATAGATATACTCTGCATATCTTCAAGGCTAGGAGGAGCTCTCTCCTTGAGCTGGTAAGCATATCTGAGTCAAATCCATCAGGGAATTTGATCAATTCTAAGTCTGGTGGTGGTCTAAGATTTATTGGAATAGCAAGGTATGTATTTTTGAATCTGGCACAATAATCTTGGACACTCTCTTGTGGGACTCTTTTCAAGTTCTCATGTTCAATTAAGATGTGTAAAGGGTCCTTTTTCTTCTCCCACCTATTTAGGAAATTTTGATAAAGGGCATCTAGATTAGCTATTGTGTTTGTAGGGAGTGACCTAAACCATGCCCTTACATCACCAGTTAAGCTCTGGACAAAAATTTTCATCCTAACATCATCATCATCAATATCATAGTTTTCAAAATACTTTGTCATCCTCTTGGTATGTTGTTGAGAAATGTAAATTCCTGTACCATCAAAGTAGGTAATTTTTCCCTGGTAATCCTGTGGCATAGCCCCTGGATTGGCAAGCAATTGCAGGGGAGCATATCTATTTGCCATGTTAGCAGGGAAAAGTGGGCAACTGGAAGCACAGGGATAGGAGCTGAGATAAGTGTTGTGGATGGGTGGGTGCAAAAGAGATTTTGGAGTGATAAAGGTGAACTGGAAGAAGCTACAACAATAGGAAGAAGGGCTTGAGAATTTGTTGTAGTAGGTTTAATTTGAATGGGTTTCTGTTGGGATGGTTCAAGATTTGAATCAGCAGAACTCTCTTGGTTTTCTGGTTTCCTAAGGCTCTTAGAAATCAGATTTAGATTGTCAAAAATAGCTTGAGGATTTGGGTCTGGGTTTGACCTTATGTTTCGAGTTTTCTTCTTTGGAGCCAGCTTCTAAGTATGTTTTGGTATTTTCTAGGAATACTTGGAGGATACAAGTTTTAACAATGTCATGAAGGAAGCTACTAAAATATAGGTGGATTTGGGGCTTTCCTTCAGGGAGGTTTGAAACAAGGAAGGCCAAACGAATCTTTGAGACAGCTGTTTAGAATCTAAAGCTAAACTAGAGTTGAAATGAAGTAGCTTTTATTTACTCTTGTGATTGCATAGCAAAGACAGTTTCAAAGGCTGCCTGGCTAACTTCAGGCTCTATCTGTAGCTTTAGAGATTAGACAGTAGTAACAGACATTCATTCAGGTCCCCAGTGGAGTCGCCAATGATGTTATCACTCAGGTTGTTTCCAAAAACTTGTGAGAAAATGGAATACGGCCGAGGTAACCACTAACCAATATTTTAGATCAATTTCTAGCCAAACTGCATCCAGAGAGGGCTCTCTCTTTATATTTTAACTTTGTTTTTTGAAGTTTTTATGCTAGCTATGATGTACAAAGGTTTGTTTTAAGCTTGTTTGGATGGTGATTTTAAACAGAGCTAGGATGCAAGTCTGAAAGAGATTATTCCATTGGGCAATGGAGTCTATGAAGATGGACTGCTGAGTGTGTTTTGCGATGATGGGCAATACTACAAAGCAAGATAATCAGTTTTGGAACAATATTGAAAGCTAGTGATTGGTGGGATGTAAACCAGGGGGTAAAGGGCAGTCAAGAATCCTTTATCATGGTGGCAGAGGGAAGGTGCATGAATACTTTCAAGGAGCAGTGAAGAATTCCTTGGCAATTTTCAGAGTGATAGAATTAGTAGAAACAGAAGCATTTAAGAATTTCTGTTTATGCTAGTTCTGAAGAAAACATAAATAACCGCAAGAATTGAACACAGAGTGTATTTAAACAAGTTTTGGGCTATTCTTTTTCCCTGTTATTAAGATTATGAAACATACATGAGATTTGAAAACATAGAAAACACAAAAACACAGTTTAGAATAACTTATTGAGCCAAAGAAAGACAAGAATTCTGTAGCAGAGTCCATAATCATCACATCCATATTCAGAAGGTCCAACAGCAATGCATTTTAACAGCCATTGTATTAATAAATATCAGAGTTACAGCACAGTCCAATAGGAGAATCATCAACCCCGAATACATTCCTTGGGGGGGTATTTATACAAAAAGAGAGTTTACAAAATATATTGAGGATAAGATAAGAAGTAATAACTTCCTTCAGCTACTCTGCCAGAGAAATAAATGCAGAAATAAAGGTAGGAGTTATTGTGGCTGTGCTAGCTACTTTAACTAACAAGATATTTTAGACTTTTCACCCAGGAGTTTGGCTGGTAGTTATGTCCTTAATTTGCCTTTCTACGTTGTTGTCCTGATCTTTTCACCTATTCTTGATTCATCTTTAACGTTTCCTGATCCTCGCTTGTGCTCCTTCCTTCATATCTGCCACATGTCTTGTTATTCGACCAAGTGTACATGGGCAGAAAGATCTAAATTACCTAGGCAAAACTTGCAGCATACTCTGCCACCATTATTCTGTGGGAAACTGATGTCTTTGTATTCTTACAAGTATTTCATCAGCCTTAGTATACCTGTAAAAGTTAGGTTTGACTTCAAAAAGATGATTTATTTCATGTTCTATAAAAAACAGATTTTCCAATTTGTCATATAAATTTTGTCTGGAAGGAGGCCCTGTGTCTTCTGAGGTGCTAGCTGATGCAGTGATCTGATTTGTTACATACATGTTTACCCGGTGAGCATACTATTGATGTGATAACAGTTTTTGATTGCTTGTTAGTAAACTGGGTAGACCCTTCTGCTGTAAGTTTGTGAATTTCTCTGTGAAGGCATTAATGTCCATCTGCATTTCTTGACACTTCCTTTCCAAAGTCTGTATAAAACCTCTCATTGTTAGTACCTTCTTCACTGTCAAAATGGTCCCTGTCCTATCCGAGGTGTCCAACACTACTAGTTGTTCTTTAGTATTGGTATTCAAAAAATGGATGAGCCTATTGGCCTGCTCAGGAATATTTCCTAATGATGCCCTGGCCCTTTGAATTTTCTCTTGTTCCATTTCTATTAATTCAATTTGTTCATAGACTGTCTGAATTGATAGCCATTGGTCATTAATGGACTGTCCAATCTTGGTCCACAGAAGCATTTTAATGTCTTCCAGAGGCTTATGCAAGGTGAGATCCTTTTCCAATG
>APFE030337323.1:1364-18899 GCA_000404065.3 Pinus taeda
AGCTTTGATGAAGAGTGGGATGATGAATTTCAAAAGTATGGAATGCCATGGTGTCCAGTTAGTCCTAATTCTAAGGACTATGAAAGCAGCTTTGATGAAGATCGGGATGATGAAATTCAAAATAATGGAGTGTCACGGTGTCCAGTTAGTCCTAATTCTAAGGACTATGAGAAAAACAATAATGAAGAGCGCGATGATGAATTTCAAAAGAATGGAGTGTCACAATGTCCTCTTAGTCCTGATTCTAAGGACTATGAGAGCAACAATGATGAAGGACATGATGATGCACTTAGTCCTAATTCTAATGAGTATAAAGGTAGCAGTGATGAAGGACAAAATGATACACTTAGTCCTAATTCTATGGACCGTGAGAGTAGCATTGAAAATTCACATGAGGAAGAATATCCACTAAACATCGAGTCAAAATTTCCATTGAGTATGAATTCTATGGACTATGACAGTAGCACTGAAGAAAGGGAAGATGAAGAATATCCTCCAAGTTAGTATTTGAAAAGCACAGTTAATCATAGTGTGGATAACATTCCTCTTAATGATGATAAAAATCCTTAAACAAATGATGATCTAATGATGGAGATGTTGCCAAGAAATATTGTATCGAGGAGTAGGACCAGACCTTTTTCGTATCAATGCAAGATGTTCTAGCTATACAAGGGGTAGAGAAGAATATCTGATGAGAAGAAGTTCTATCAGCGCACTCATTTCAAGTGAATGTTGCCAAAATGATTGCTTGAAACATATGGGTTTCAAATTTGCATTTGAGAGCAGGAAGAGATATTTGTCAATGAATAAAAGCATGCAAAATTCATATTTAGTTGGGTGCATGCAATCTACATTGTTAGGTTATGATTATCATATTAAGCCTTTATTTATCTATAGAAAAGCTTTCAAAATGTTTCATTCGATTGGGAATTTTTGTCTCTCGAGAATTCAAGAAAATTTGAAAAAGGATCCCACATTTTATTCTGAAATACGTCATGAAAGACAATTTGGGCCATTATCAAACATTGCAATGTCATGGATGAAAGATTTTCTTTCAAAGCATGGAGAGTGTATGCCAAATAGAGAGACAATACATATTCCAGATAATTTTTCGAGACGCGAAATCTACAACTTATACCAAGAATATGTAGAAGGTACTGAGGGACATGGTCGGTTTATTACATATCCATATTTTGTGAAGATATGGAAGAAAAAATTCAACAATTTTTGTATTCCTAAGAAGAAAAGGATGGGGATTTGCAGTACATGTGCTTCTCTTAAATAAAAAAGGGACAAATGTGAAGGGTCAGAAAGAGGTAGGCATTCATAACTTTAACTTTTAAGATTGTATATTCATCCAGTATGAAAACGTATTTCTTAATGGCTTTCTTTTATGTTGTGTACATTCAATTGTCATAGAACTTCAGGAACATCGCGAACAACAAACAAATGAATAGAAAAAGTTGTACAAGCATCGAAAGAAGTGTTATGATAATCCGAATAAATATTTGGGTTTGATAATTGATGGTATGGACCAGAAGAAAACGCTTTTACCACATTTTGTTCGCACACCCAAAAATTTACAGGAGGAAAATTTTATTCAGTATCACTTGGTCAGTTGTATGGTCTTCAATGGGAAAATATTGCCAAAGGTGCACTTCACAGCTCCAAATATTCATAATGATGCAAATCTTACCATAACCATAATTCATGATGTGCTTTCTCATTTGTCTGGTAATCTTCCTAAAGTTTTGTATCTACAATTGGACAACATTTGCTGTGAAAACAAAAGTCAGGTTGTTTTTCGATATTTAAACATGCTTGTTGAATTGAGAATTTTTCAGAAGGTAAGGTTGGTTTCCTTCATGTTGGGTACACTCATGACCATATTGATCAGATGTTCAGTCGTTTTCCAGTCACATTGAGGAGGAAGGAAGCTAGGAGCTTGCCATCATTAATTGAATGTATTAAGAAATCATACATGCCAGAGCCTACTTTTGATGTGCTGGAAGAAACTGTTGACATGCGAAGGTTTATTATGGGATCATATGGCGAGGGGAAATGCATTGAACAACTTAATGACATTAGCTTCCAACATCAATTTCGTATCCAAAAAATTGATGGGAAAACACTAATATGGGGCAAGAAGTATTCAACTACTACAGAATGGGCATCGTTATCAGGTTTGCAATTTTTGAAGTTCATTCCAGATAATCCAATATTTGCATCGAAAATATTGTTATTACAATCAGTTGATGAAGTTCATAATGCACGCAAACAAAACAGAGATATAAATTATTCTGATTGCCTAGAAGAAATAAAAAAATGTATTAGATATACATATGAGTACTTTGACATTGTTGATTCAGTTTGGTGGGAGTCATTTTTCAATAATCAAAGTGATATCATTTCAACAAGAAAAAATGAAGATATACCTTTGAAAAATCCATTTATTTGGCCACAAAATGTGTCGAATGCATATGAGGAAATAAACATTGTTGAACAACAACAATCTCAAGGTATGATTAATTCTTCACAGGCAGAGGAAAGAGAGATGTATATTGGTTCTAGAAGATCTCGTGCACAACGTGAAGCCATGGAAGACCTTTACAAGGGTTCAGCACATGATATTAAGGAGGGTTGCATGATCGCAGTGCTAGCAAATGGAGATCTCAATGGCTATCCATTTTGGTTTGCTAAAGTTATAAAGGTCTTTACAGAAAATGAGGATGTTACAAGTGTTGAAGTACATTGGTATGCCACAAATACACACCCATTCAATGGTGTGTATAAGCCAGAGATGGTAGTCGACAAAAGAAATGACGGAAAGAGAAAAAGAAAGGGTACGAATATAAATCGTCGCCGCACAGACATATTGAAATTGGAGGATGTTGACATACTTATTTATGACATCAATTTAACAAAGAGGGGAACTCTTCTCTTCAAGATGATAGAGATTCTGAAAAGGTTGTTACCAGAAGGAAAAATATTGAGATGGGAGTCTTTTGAAACCATTCATAGATCTAGAAGAATTTTGAAACTTAAAATGATGGGCATGCATGTGGACTCAGATGGGGCACTAGTTGATGAAAGAGAAGAATATGGAACATCTTCATCAGCATCTAGTGACTCATCTGAAGATATGAATTCTAATGGCATGCAAGAAAATATGATTGATTTTGAATAATTATTTAAGATAGTTTATCTAACTGATGTATGCATTGTCTCTTGAAATAAATTTTTTGATTTCCATATGGTGTTAAATGAGAAGTTATGAGACACTTTTATGTGGTTAGATCATTTTACTAGCATTTTTTTAAATTTTGACGATTGACCCTAAAAAAAAATCATCGTTCTAGTATAATCACTTTTTCGTTTTCAAGCTATATTTTGCAAGAAAATTTTGTTTTCACTACCATTTTTAAAACATGTTCAAAATTAGCCCTAAAAAAAAAAACCACCGTTCTAGTATACACACTTTTCGTTTTTAGCACTGTTTTTGATGTTTTTTTAGCTTTTTTTGGCCAGATTTCCCGTTTTGAGTTTGTAGTTCTCATTTCAAAGTTTACATTGTTACCAGTTGGCCTCATTTAAATTGGTGTCATTTTCGCCATGCATATGTCCATGTGGATGAGCTCTTGAACATAAACCAAGGATTGTAAAAGCTTCTCTTTAACCAACCTAGGTTCAATGCAGGCTCATTCAATGCAGACACCAACTCAAGCAACAATCAATAATTGCAAACTGTAAATCTCTCTCTAGTACAAACTCCCTTGTCACTGGATTTTTATTTCATGTTACACAACCAGAAACCAAGTTCTATGAAGTTCAACAGAAACATCGAATATACTGAAATTCTCCAAAAAGTATCAATTCCATAATTATGATATTGGATCAAGCTTTGAATTAGAGTTAAATGGGCTTATAATTAACCTATTTTCCATAATTTACCACATAGAAAACCCCAAAATCTACATAGTTTCCTACTTCTAATGTGAATAATCAATTTTTCAATTAAGATTCTCTAAAGACACAAGCCATAATTGTATTTAATTTATTATCCCACACTATTGAAAATGGCACCAACATCCAAACATGGCCTCTACATAATAGGAATACAACCTACAATGGATAGGTCCATAAATCTTCTCATTTAGGTGGCTTGATGCATCGGTCTAAAAATCAAAACCCCTCAAGTTGTGGTTGTAGATGGATCTAGGTGCCAATGGTGCAAACTTGAACAAATTCCTTTCAAATATTACATCAATCGAGCGGCCTTAGCAATTGACCACAATTAAGCTTCACGCAAAACCAAGCAATAATTGAATTTCAATCATTTACTCATGGGTCAGGCATAACACCTCTAAATCTATGCACAACACTTTCTTAGCACACCACTTGGAATAATGGAAATAACAGTTCCTTCCTAGAATAGTCTGCCAAAAAATCAATTGCAACACTTTCTTCAAGCAACTCTCTATTTCTATAGTGTGATGAATGCTCTCTAGGCTAAACAATCGACAATTATTGCTTTGATCTTTATTAAAATAACATCTCTAGGAAGCTCCACACATCTCCACACTACTCCAGAAAACTCCAACTTCTCATAGGAAGTCATTCACTCATAGGTTGTAGCTGATCAATTTTGGCACACTTTTGTTCCAAGCTCACTACATGAGACAGTGCACTCATTACAACTATACTGACCAAAAAACTCACTCACAACAAATTTAGTGGTCATAGACTTGGGATTCTGTGACAATTTCATTGAAATTCCACAGTAGCTAATCATGCTGATTCGCTAGGTGGATAAATCCAACATATTACAACAACGTTCACAGGACCATTGTTGGTTCTCAATTTTTGATAAAATATGCAAAAAACATTCCATGGCACTATGGGGCTCTTCAAAACTTGTAAAGGAGAATGGCCTCAATTATAGTCACGTATTCATTCCTCTACTGATAATAAGATCTCCACTACTCACATGCGCCACCTCTGTAGGCACCACTCTAGACAATATATCGCCTCACAAAAATAACCCATGGGCCTCACCAACTTGCAGGAAACACAACGCACTAGACATAATGCATGTGAGATAAAATTTTTAGAGACCTCACTAGCTCGCAGGTCAATCAATCCAACTTTGATGTATACAACCAACACTCTCCAATAACTCTATCACTCGAAAAATGCTCTGCAACCACTTCCAATGCTTCAATCAACAAAATGCATGATTACCTCTCCTTATACAACAACTCTTTCACGTGATCAACAGTCTTAACAATACCTCATCCACGGGATCAACTAAAACCTGATGCTTTGATACCAATTTAGAATAAAGGAAGAAAAAATATGAAAACAAATGTGCACCTCTTAGGTGAGATTAGCTCAGCCTAGAGAGTGCCTGCACTCAACACACTTATATTATCAACAAGCAAGCTCATACATATATAGGGTTAAAAATATTTTGATGAGTTTGAACAACTTCCTCATAAATAGGATCTAGAACTAAATAATTCCCATAATCTCAACAGTACGAAACAAACACCTAATAATAATGTCATCTAGAATAGTTTGGATTTCTCCATTATTCCAAGTTAAGCATCATGTTTACATCACTTATATAACCACATACTTCCTAAAGATTGACCCAATCATCATTTCATTTATCTTATAAATATTATTCTCATAAAAATCATGTATAAATCACTTATATACTAGGTTTTTTTCTTTTCTTTACACGTATACACCTCTTTGTTATCCATTAATATAATTACAAGTATTGGCATGGATCACTTGTGTTTTTTTAATTTTCACGAAGAATATGCATACACTGCTTATACCTACTTCTTCCTTATTCCCCCCTAGATATATGTATACAATACTCATAACTATGAGAATTTATTTATACAATATTTATAACTAAGGGAGAACTAGTATGGCTCGACATTCCCCAACCACTCTACTCCCGAAAATATGTACACTTATTATAACCTTAGGACTATAATGGCTCAACTTCTTTCAACCATAGCTGCAAGTGAAACAATAATTAAATTATTGCTTTGTAATAGAATTTTTACTGATATCAATATCCAAATTGGTTAATAGTGAATAAGGTTATTAATTTTAATGTTGATCCTTCCATTTATTATGACAGTATTGCTATAGTCTTGTCTGGGTTTCTTCATACCAACTTGAGGTAAGGTTACAATTTTTAATGGATCTCGAATTATACTAGATAAAAATTAATCTTGTCACACTTTAACTCTGAAAGGTTACATGTTGTCAAGCATATCTCCCATTAAGGATGGACCTTTCCCCTTTTCTAGGGGGGCGAATGGAAGGTTACCAATATACCATTAAAATATCGATGGAAATGTCTTAAGGAGATCAAAATACATCATTCACCATCAAAGGTATAAGTAATTTTGTAGATGGGTGTCATTCGACACTATGCTTCTAAAAAAAATTTGTCCAAATGCAAGCATGATTTCTTATATAGTTTATAAAATAATTTCTCTAAATGCAAATAGGATTGCTAACACGATTGCTTATACAGTTCATACAATAATTGCTCTAAATAAAAACAGGATTGATTATATCCTAATTTATATAGGATGCACCTATTGAAATTTTCATAAGCATTGTGTCAGTAAAACTACAAACTACATTTGACCCATACCGATAGGTTACAATGAATGTAATGAGACCAAAAACATATGAAGCTAGGGAAGCCCATTATAGTGAC
Organism: Pinus taeda; assembly: GCA_000404065.3. NCBI lineage: Eukaryota > Viridiplantae > Streptophyta > Pinopsida > Pinales > Pinaceae > Pinus > Pinus taeda. The sequence continues at coordinate 8,116 of APFE030337323.1, forward strand.
TTTTAATAGAACTTCAGAACAATGAAAAATATTGAGTTTGTTATTATCACGACCCCATTAGGGGAATTTTGAGGTCTAAAATGTGCCTCCTAAGAAAAAACTACAACCAAAATAAACTTCAAGTTGCCCTGATGATGGATCCCAGTTGGGATTCGAAACGTTGGCAGAAAAATCTTATTACTGTGGAATCTCCGATGACTGAATCAAAATAAACTTTATAAGTACCAATAGGATTCAAGATGATGATGTCAACCATGGTAGATGATTCAACATTTTTGTTGTAAAAAAGTAAAAAGATTAAAAAATATAAAACAATAAAACTACTTTTTCAACTCATATTTTCAACTTATCATCCCTAAGGTTTTACTAAAATTTGGGGTGAGAGTACTCATTGGATGCAAAATTTAATCTTGCATCCAAGGAGTACACATGTTGCATACTTTCAATGGAGCCTGCTAGAAGAAAAATCAGAAATACATGAAAAAATGTGATTGTAATCACGTTTGTATTTATCAATTTTCGTGTAGTAGGGTCCATTGGGAGTATGAAACATGGGTACTCTTTGGACGAGGAACCAAATTCTCCATCCAAGGAGCATTTCTGCTCAAAATATGAGTAAAACCATAGGGAGATAAGTTGAAAATACGAGTTGAAAAAATAGTGTTTTCCTTTTTCCCTCTAAAATTTGATGATGTAATCAAATATTATTTTATTATTTCCACTATTATTTTATAATTTCCTTAGGAGGCCCATTTTAGACCTCAACACTCCCTTAATGCATATACAACACATATTTATCTTTCAAGAACATTTTTAGTTGTAATGTGTAACATTCAATGCAATTAGGCAAACGACCTATACATAATCATTGTAATTAGGAAGAAGAAGAAGAAGCTACGACTGGTGATAGGTTTTCTAATATTTCAAAGATAAACAATGCTAACATTTCTATGAGATGTGCGATAACGGTTTTAGTTGGGATTCCAATGTTGTAATGCCACAAATATGACAATAAATTATCTATCATGGGAGACCTTAGAACTCATTGCGAACACTATGACACAACCTATGACATTTCACTTGTGGCACCACAAGGTTTGTAGGTAGGGCCTCAGCATAAAGAACATATATATAACCAACAAAGACAACATAAAACCCATTTTAATATTACACTACAGAGAAAATATATGTAACCCCTTAATCCAATGAAATACCTAGTACATTAAACAAAAATGGTAACCAATTATGTGGCATTAGCTCCAGAGAACTATTTTCATCTTCATTGTTATATGCAAACACAACTGTCCAAATTTTCCATGCTTTGCAAAAGAATATAGGACATCAATGATGAAATTTTAAAGTAACATGTTTTAGAAATGGGTATTAGAAGGCATCCGTAAGGGTGCACAAAATTTAGGGGGACTCAAATGTTGTGGGAGGGGGATGAATCGTTAAACATAGACAACAACAACTCATGTGCATAAAACTATTACAAATGTAACTCATTCCTTGACAATGTTAGGAGGCGCATGCCAACACATATATGAACTAGCCATGTTTCAATGTAGTTTATATAATATTTATTTTTAATTTCATTTTCTCTAACCTTGATGGGTGTTGATAAATAATAAGCACAGTAAATTATTAATTATAACTTGGTAAAAAGGTATCTTAAACAAGTTTAAAAAATTGAATTAGATATGCATGGAAGTTATCACTTACAAATCCTTTGGTTGATATAGTTTCGAGAATCATATTATGCTAACATATTTCAATATACACCATTCTATAAAAAAAATTAATTAGAAAAAATATTAGAATACCAATTCCAATAGAGGGAAGCTTATGGGTGTAATGACACAAGCAAAAAAATTCTCTGGAGAATATCCTTGAAATTCATCATATTTTACAACTCCACATCATTTTTGAGGAAATAAATTCACTTCCTTCCTTAGAAAAAGGAGAGAAGAAAAGCATTAAGAATTCTACCACCAATGACATCTTACATATAAAATATGCTTTAACAACATTTCATACACAACTTGTCATGTCTCCCATTGGCTTAAGTAATTTACTCTATTAAAGCCAACATGGTTGTAAATAAAAGGAATATAAAAGTTTCCATTAACCTACATTTACTCTTTATATAATCATCATAGAATAAATTATTTTCTCTTTATTGAAGAATTTAGACTTGTCACCTCTTTAACACATTTCTCTTGTACTGTGAAGTATTATTTTCATATTATATCATCGATACAAAAACTACAAAAGTTAAAAAGTGTTCATAGTGAAGGTGACTCTTAATTTTCCTTCAATTTCTTATCTACCAATAGTAGTATTATATTGTCTTTTAAGATTATATTGGCCGCACCTCTGGGCATCTCTTACTTTACTCATAGAATTCTCATATATAAATGTTACAAATTACAAATGTTCATACAAATACTCTTATATATGGTGCACCCAAAGGATTGTATAGACGTTGAACTCTATTATTATATATTTTACATTGATAAATTCTACCTTGTGTATATGATATTAGCACTATCCATTTTTTCGACATAGAGCTTCATAATTGGTTAAATGAAAAGCCTCATAATTTAGATTCATAGACTTTATCTATTTACTATAATGTGAAGGAATGTTCATAATTATTCAATTGTTCAAAATTTAGGAATATCCTCGTCCTTGGTATATATTGTTGATTTGTATAGCTTGGGAAGTACTCCAAGCCCTAGGGTTCATGGTTTGGAGGGAAAAGCACAACAAGGGTCACTTGTGGGCCTGGAACCTAAGGTACAGATTTTGCACCCATTGGGAATTGGGCCAAAACCATGAAGAATTTGAGCTTGAGAAAATTTGAGGTGATAGAACTTGGAGTGTCTATTCCAACGATCCAATGATCACTCAAGTCAGAGTTCTAGAAACAAAGTTAGAATTTTGGAAGTTGACAATTAATTATGGACAATCAAGTCATGTAAGCTTGGTCCAAGAGACATGTCTCATCAAATGAATTCATGGAGCCCTCCTCATGTTTATATATAGAGGTGAAGTGGAGGACGTATTCCTTATGCAAAAGTGCAACACAAACCTTTGGAGCATCTCATGGAGTAGAGAGATATCTTTTTTTGAGGCAACAACTAGGGAGGTTAGGACAGCAAGGTTGGAGGTTTGTTTCAAGGGTTGAATAGAGGTATGAAGGTTGTTGTAGGAGGTTGAAGATCCTTGTAGGTAGGCTTAGGCTTTAAGGGATGAATGTAGGTATGTTTAAAGGCTAACAGATGGGTTGCTACATTATTTGGAGGGTGACGTGAGTAGAAGTAGTGGTGTGTGGTATGCCCCATGGAATACCACTACAACAATCCGAACATTGCTTATTTTGATTCCTCACCTATAGTGTGGAGGAGGAGCATCTCTCCTTGTCTACGCTGTAGATTTTGGAGGGTTTTTCAGGGAAGGTTGAGAGGAGTTTAAGGATGTAGCAGTGTGCCAAAAGTTCCCTAATAAGAACAATCATAAACAACAAATTGACAAGTATATTTGGAGTAACATTAGATGTGTGTTGGGTCAAGGAAGTGACTAGATTTGGATTAGTTTATATTTCAGCCTATGGGTGCCCATTGGAGGACCTTCCATGCTGGTGAAGAGTCCATTGCAAAAGCATAATATATAGTGAAGGTTTGGGAATCACTGGTCTAGTTGAGGGCAACGTGTTTATATCCCAATGTAGCCCTATACGAGCTACCTTGACGTGACGAAGAGGAGTTGAAGAATGGGTGAAGTTTGGTGTTGAAGTGCAATGCCTTGATGGACTAAGGTGACTGCTAGGCTGTAACTTTAGAGCTTGGGATTAGGCCTACCTAGAGAGAAGATCAGATCAGCCTATGTAGATGCTACAGAAGTGACTTGCACAAGTGTTAGGTGGTAGTCCTCTTGGAGTCTCAATGTGTTGTGGCCTTAATGGACTAAGGCACAACTAGTGAGTAGTGCAAGTGCGAAAGGACTAGTAGGACAAGATACACCATCGAGTCTACATAAAAAGTTTTTCATTGTATCTTGTATACCATAGACTGTTGTCTTGTTGAGATTTGGTTTAATATAATGAAAATTGAGTTGTACATTATTGTATAATTTTGTTAAAAATTATGTATACTTGTGCATATGTGATTTACTACTTTATGTTTTCCACTCTGCAAATTAGTTATTTTTGAGATTATTGGTTTGGTAGCATAAGTAATTTTAAGACTCTAGACCAAAGGTCATGGAAATTAAACATGGTATCAGAGCGTGTCTAAGCTACTCTGGAATTCAGTGAATTAGAATTGTGCACAATGAAGTATAGCATGAGAGGGAATTTCTCACATTGTGAGTGAAGGGTTCACTACAATGTCAAAGTTGCAGGGAGGTCTCCGGTATGAGGACAAGTTGGTGGAGTTGTCCAGCTATACTCCTTAGAAGGAAGGGATCAAGTTGGTCTTATAGGTCAACAAGATCTGGGAATTCGTTGAGAAAGAGATCAAGAAGCCAACTGACCCTAAGGAGCTAGAAATATATGAAGATTTGGATGCGAGGGAAAGATTGATCATCCTAGATGGTCTGAAGGATGCTCTAATACCTCATTTTTCCAAGAAGAAAAATGCACATGAGATGTTGATGACTCTTTAGAATTTGTTCTAGAATAATAACAAGAATGGAGTACTCGTATTGGAGGATAAGTTGAAGTCCACCAAGATGACAAAGGGTGAAAGTGTGACCTTGGATTCGACGAGATTGTCTCAGGTCAAAGATGAGCTTGCTACCATTGGTGTGACTATCTTAGATGAAGATATGTTAAGGATTTCCTTGAAAGGGTTCATCGAGGAATGGAAGCCCTTCAACAAAGGAATCATTGTTAGGGAGAAGTTTCTATATTGGCATAGGATATGGGATGACTTCATTCAAGAAGAGTTACGAGATGAACATCTTCATCGAAAGAAGAATTCTTTCAATGATGACATGGAACTTGCAATGTGAATGAAGGTTAAGCATAAGAAGGACTTGTGTAAATTCAAGTGTTTCAATTAGTCATCAAGATGTCTAATGAAGAAGAAACACTTGAAGAAGAAAGGAGATGATGAGAAGAGGAAAGGAATTTAGGCCATTGGTGTTTCCACTTAAATTGAGATAGGTGATCTCATTAGGATATTGGAAGAAAATGATTTTCTATGATTTATGATTTCATGCTAGGTATCAATGAGGATGGAAAGTACATGAACAATGGTGTAACAAAGCATATGATAGGGTCATAAGAGATTTTTGGGACTCTAGATAAATGGGACTCAAAGTTTCACACGGTGTTGGGCGTCAAGATTCTATTGGAGATTCGAGGATTGGTTTTTGTTCCATTCAGGATGGAGACATGACATATGACATAGGTCAAGGATGTACTGTTTGTATGATGACTCAGATATAGCATGATTTCTGTCTCAATGATCAAGAGGAAGGGGTTTGAGGTCTTGTTCCAAGATGGGAAGACAAGACTTAGGCCCAGAGGCTGTATTTCCGAAGGGATTATTCTTGGATTTAGAGAGCATGGTCTCTACAAGTCGACGGACATGCCTGTGGATCATGGAAAGAAGTAAGTGTAGTAGGTGCAAGTTCTAGAGAAGCACAAGTAGGTGCAGGTGAAGGTGTAGGATTTAGAGGAGCAGGTAGAAGTTCCCGAGAAGAAGGTACACTTTCAACAGAAGAAATTCCAAGTTCTAGAGACTGAGAGTGAGTCAAGCTTGAGAGGGAACTTGCAGGCTCAGAGGTAGTCAAGTTCGAGAAGGAGATTGTAGGCTTAGAGGGATAATTTGTAGCCCAAGAAGAGCACACGATCAGTGGGGAGAAAGGGTGGTCCTACAACCACCAAGAACAAATCATGGAGAGATTGGAAAGTGAAACAGGATAAGAAGAAGAACCATGATGCTTCTAGTGACAACGACACTTCAGAGAAGTGTGTAGTTGACCATATAAGGATTGATACGATTATGAGTGCCAGGAGTTGGGCAAATATTTAAAGTAGTGATAATGATGATGAGATACTTATTAGTCTTGAAATTAACTTCCTTGCTAAGATGAAGTGTTGATTTGTGTGGCTTGGGAGGTACTCCAAGCCCTATGGTTCATGTTTTGGAGGGAAAAACACCACAAGGGTCACTTTTGGGCTTGGAACCCAAGGTAGGCATTTTGCACCCTTCATGATTTGGGCCAAAACCATGAAGAATTTGAGCTTGAGATAACTTGAGGTGATAGAGCTCGGCCTACTGATTCCAGCACTCCAAATATCACTCAAATTAATGCTCTAAAAACAAAATTATCAATTTTTGAAGTTGACAATTAATTATGGATAGTCAAGTCATGTAGGATTGGTCCAAGAGACATGTATCTTCAAATGAATTGGTAGATCCCTCCTTATGTGTATATATAGAAGTGAAGTGGAGGATTTATTCCTCATCCAAAATTTCAATGCATATGTTGAGAACTCATGGAGGAGAAGGACATCTATGTTTTGAGGATGCACCGAGAGAGGCTAGGGAAGCGAGGATGGAGGTTTGTTTCAAGGGTTGTAGGGGGGTTTGAAGGCTACTGTAGGAGGTTGAGTATGCTTGCAGGTAGGGAGAGGCTTTAAAGGTTGAACGTAGGTCTATTTGAAGGCTAACAGATGGGTTGTTACATTGTTTGAAGGGTGTTCTGAGTAGAATTAGTGTTGTGTGGCAGGCCACATGCCATATCACTACATCAAGGCTAGTGTGGGTATTTTTTAGGGTTTTTTTGAGACCTCACTTTTAACGTGGAGGAAAAACATCTCTCCTTTCCTAGGATGCATATTCTGGAGGGTTTTTAAATGACTGTTGAGAGGAGTTTAGGGCTATAGTAGTGTGCCAAAGTGCCCTAACCAGAATAGTCAAGAACAAAAAAGTGACAAGTAGATTTGGAATAGCATAAGATGTGCGTTGGGTCAAGGAAGTGACTAGATTTGGATCATTTTATCTTGCAGCTCATGGGTGCCATTTGGAGGACCTTCCATGGTGGTGAAGAGTCCATCCTACGAGTATAATCTATAGTGAAGGATTTGGCATCATTGGTATGCTGGAGGGAAGCGTGTTGATAGCCCAAGGTATCCCTATACAAGCTATCTTGAAGTGATCAATAGGAGCTGAATATTGGATGAGGTTTGGTGATGTAGTGCAGTACCTTGATGGACTAAGGTGACTGCTAGCGTGGCAATTTGGAGCTAGGGATTAGGCCTACCTAGAGAGAAGATTGTATCAACCCGTGTACATGGTACAAAATTGACTTGCATTAGTGTTAGGTGGCAACCATCCTTGAGTCACGATGTGTTGCGGCCTTTATGGACTAAGCCACAACTAGTGAGAAGTACGAGTGTGAAAGGAGTAGCAAGGCTATATATGACATCGAGTCTGTGCAACATGTTTCTAATTGTATCTTGTATACCATAGGATGTTGTATTATTCAGATTAAATTTAATATAATGAAGATTGGGTTGTACATTATTGCACAAAGTTGTTAAAAATTGTGTATACTTGTGCATATGTGATTTACTTCTTTATATTTTCCATTGCGAAAAGTAGTTCTTGTTGGGATTATTGTTTTAGTAGCATTAGTGATTTTAAGATTCTAACCTAGACCCAAGCTCATGGAAACTCAACATATATACTTTGTAAAATTGTCCTTATTTTTATCTAATGGTAGGGATTTCTCCTCTCAGGTAGATGTTGTGACTACCTTCAGGGTTTCCGTGAGGACCTCTCATTTGCAGCCTTTTCTATGGAGGGAAAGCGTCAACTCCTAGAGTTTTACTATCAACACTTCATTATATGTTTATGATATGGTTGGTTAATCAGTCTTTAGAGGTCATCCTCTCAGTAGCCTTAGATCATTCAAGATGTTGATTATTTGGTTAGGGTAAGAGGTTTTTTTTTGGTTGTCTCCCAATTACAGTTGTTTTCTCTCTCTCTCGTATTTTTTAACAGTGGTGATTAATTTGAATGGTAATCGGCATATTTGTCCTTTTACGGTGTTTCCTTTAGTTACCGATAGGTTGGAATTTGAAACAAATGCCTTCCCACATTTTGACCTTTCCTTATCTCCTTGTCCCTTCAGTTTGTAGATTTATAGGTGGAAAGAACTCCTTTTGTTGGCTTGTTGGAGCCTGACCCATGTTCGGAGGTGATTTAGCCAAACAAATCCGAGTACTACTGGCCCTTTTAGCAATAGTCCATGGAGTGTGGACTAAGGTCTCACCTGAAGTAGCATGGGAGGGTGCTAGAACTAGGTTTCAACACCCTGGAGATGTCTGATGAGCTCATGTGGTTGCATTTCAATCCTACATGCAGGTCTCTACGTGCACTTACTTGTACCTCACAACCTGCGATTCTACCTCTGTGCAGCCCTACTCGGGGGCCGAAGACTGTTATTACCCAAGTCCTTACTAGTATTTCACTATTATTTGATTAACTTAGCTTACTTGCATGTGTAAAGTATACTTTGCAATATGAATCATTCGTACAAGTGTGTGTAGTAAATAAACAATATATTTGCAATTGATATCAAACAAGTAATAAGTCAAGAAAAAATACACAAAATTTGGATAAAACTTATTTTATTATTTTCTTCTTCGGTTACAGACTCAACTCCGCCTTGCACACTAAGCTACAGGGATCTGCGCACTCAGCTACAAAACAACTAGGCCTATGCACGCTTAGCTCTAGAGCCTTTTCCTACTCTACGACCCAAGACACACTTAGACACTTGCTCTATGCTTCTACTTCTCTATCTCATAGTTCACTCTAACTAACTACCTTTTTCAATTAGAGCCTTACTCTATTTATACAATCCCATGGTCAGCGGAGCATGGGTAGGCCCACATTACATTACAAACTAGGGTGGACAACCTTATGACACTAAGATACTTTCGTGCCCACAATTTGCGGGGCTTTACAACATTATTCGATCAAAATATGGGCTTTGAGACCAAAAATATGTGTTAGGGGGATTCCATGCCCAATAGGCCCCCAACATAAACATCATGACTCACCCTCGAGTCACTCTATCATCACGACAATCTTGGCACAAAGTTCCTTGAACTGTCCTCAAACTGTGCTGATGTCAGCAACATAGTGAGCCACTGCTTGCTGAATTTGTTGCATCCTCTATTCCGAGACCTCCATGTCTGAATTGTTTCCATACATCCATACTGGTATTTCTTGCATATGTTTATAGTCACGCGCCATTGTCTGGTTCCTTAGAGCGCAAAGACTTTTCCTCGACTGGCTAGACAAATAGCCGACCTACCCATGTAGGGCTTCAAGCGGCTACCATTCACTTTTCATGGGAAGGGTTATCCATTTAGTTTGACTAGCTAGATCGTGCCTCCGTCTGTGACATCCTTAGCCACGTATGGTCCCAACCAATGCATTTCGAATTTTCCTAGAAATTTTTCAAACTTACTATCATACAGTAGCACTAAGTCGTTTACCTTGAAGGTGCGCAACATAATATGGCAATCGTGCTAGGCCTTTTCTCACTGCTTCTGTACCTGTTGATGAAAACTTGTCAAGAAATGTCCCTCCTCAAGTTCTTCCAATTGTGCGAGCCTTTCCTCCATAGCTTCATGGTCCATCATCCCTGTGAGTGTTGCTATGCATAGACTAGGTACAATATATTCCATCGGCATGATAGCTTCCATGCCATAAACTAACCAGAAAGGTGTTTGTCATGTCGGTTTCTTGCACGTTGTCCTGTAAGCCCATAGCACTACAGGTACGTGCAGGTCCCAATCGCTTCGTTGTGCGTTGCACACATTGGTCAGTGATGTCTCTAGTATTTTGTTGAAGGCTTCTACAGCCCCATTGGCTTGGGGGTGACACGATGTACTTTTCTTATGATACACCTGGAACTCTTTGGTGAGAATGCTGATGGTTTCATTCAAGAAATGTGTTCTGTGATCACTCATTAAGCTTTTTGGGCAGTGAAATCAGGTCAACACATTTTGAAAAAAAAACTTCGTGGCCATAGTAGCCATGCAGTCTTTGACCGGCTGCGCTTCTACCCATCGTGCCAAGTACTCTGTCACAGTGATGCTGTAGCGTGCACCCATCTTTCGCTGAGGTTTGATAGGTCCCACAAAGTCAATTTCCCATTTCTCAAACAACTGTAGTGTCATTTGTGGATTCAACGACATCTCGTACCTCTGTGATGGTTTTCTGGTGCTTTGACATATATCACAGGCCTTACATTGTGCTTTTGAATCCTTGTGAAGGGTTGGCCACCATAACCTTCCGTGAAGTATCTTATGTGCGGTCGTGCGTCTTGCATAGTGTCCTCCTATAGTGCCCCCATGTGCTTCTACAAGGATCTGACTTTGTTAAAATTCAATTATGTATCTTCGTAATATCTCGTCATTGCCCATTTTGTATAGGTGCCCTGTGATGACAAAAAAAATCCACCGTGTGCACCATTAATTCCTTCTTTTGTTGGATGGAGTATTCCTTCGGTGTGGTCCTCGTTGTCAAAAAGTGGATGATATCTTCAACATGCCCATCTGCGATGTACACTGCAAAGAGTTGTGCGTCAGGTAATCCTTCCACCAAACTAGTAGGTTCCTCGCCTGTCTCAATATGCAACAAGTGATCCGGTCATGCGTTTAGGTGCCTAGGTTTGACCATAACCTCAAAGTCATATTCTTTAAATAATAAGAGCCACCTGCATATGCGCCCCCCCCCCCCAACACCCCC
>APFE030337323.1:19052-60997 GCA_000404065.3 Pinus taeda
CCCCCCCCCCCAACACAGGCTTATTGACTAAGTATTTCAGTGTGGAATAGTCTGTATACATCTTGAAATGTCCTCCTACCAAATAGTGTCGGTATTTTTTAAGCACATACACCATTGCCAGCCCTTCGTACTCGGTTGTGGAGTAGTTCTTCTTGACTTTGGATAGTCGATGACTTGCAAACATGATAGGATGATCCAAGCCCTCTCCGCCCTTTTGTGTGAGCACTTCTCCTAGCACGATAAACGATGCATCAACATGGACATGAAACTCCACATCCCATTTTGGAAAGACCAAGACTATAGTGGAGGCCAATTTCCCCTTTAGGACATCCAAGCTCCTCATACAATTGTCATCCCAGTAGAATGTGACATCTCTTTTCAGTAGTTTCTCCATCGGCACGGTGATTTGGGCATAACTTTTGATGAACTTCCTGAAGTATCTTGTGTGTCCCAAGGTAGCACGTAGTTGTTTAACACTTCACAGTGCTTCCAAATTTAGAATCATTACAATCTTCACAGCGTCCACCATCATTCCCTATTTGCAGACCACGCATCCCAATGGGTTCCCAAAGGGAATGAGGAATGTGCACTTATTAAGGTTCATCACAATTTGGTGTCATCAACAAGTATCCAGCATCAAGCGTAAGCTTGCTACATGTTACTTAACTAAGATGAAGATAGTCCAATCATCTAGATAGACCTCCAGGAACTTGTGGATGTATTCTTTGAATGCAGTAACAACGATGCGCGAAAAAATGGTTGGCGCGTTCTTCAACCCAAACAGCATAACAGTGTATTGAAAGCAGCCCCTTTCCATTGTGAAGGTCATCTTGCTCCTATTTTCCGGTGCAATCTTGATTTGGTGCTACCCTAAGAATCCATCTGTGAATGAGTATGCTTCTTGTCTACTAACATTTTCCAATACCTCATCTATGAATGGTGTTGGGAATGGGTCATGTAAACAGCCGTCATTCAATTTCCTGAGGTCCACGCATATTCTTATTTTGCCCTTCTACTTTTTCTCCTGTACTACCATATGGCTCACCCAATCAGAATCTTCCAACGGTTCAATAATTTCGGCTGTGAGCATTTTGTCTAATTCTACACGAACCTTTTCCTTATACTTCGGATTCAAGCAGTAGGGCGTCTACCTGACTAGATTCACGTCGGGTTTTAGGGTGATCTTCATCATCCCTAAGTCACCAACAATCCCTTTTAAATCCGTAATTTTGGTTGGGAATAAGTCTTGATATTCGTGGAGGAACTCAACGACCTTATCCACCGTGGCATCATCCCAATAGTCACCAAGCGTTGCATACTTTGGTTCCGTCTCCATCCCAATGTTTACCTGCTTTGCTTTGAATGGTGCAGTGATGTTAGGATCCTCAATCAATGGTTCTCTAACCTCGCAATAGCCTTCAGTTTCTGGAATGTTAATATTCTATGAATCTTCATCATCCTCCTCAATATTTACATTGTAGCACTCCAGTGCACAGCTCAGTTGGGTCATCCATTCCAGCTGAAGCACTTCCTTTGACTCCTAGGGTATTTTGAAGATAATTTCTTTTACTGCTTGTAGTGCATCATCCATAGTATCCCACCAATTATCTTCAAACGTGAAGGTTAACAGGAATCCTTCATGCAAGATATCCCATTCACGCATGCCATGGTGAAGCTTTGTCTCAGTATACCAATTAATGGGTATGACATCCAAGGTATGATAGAACAAATAGACCCATTCAGGTTTTGCTTCTTCCCCGTAGACCTTGGTCCATTTTGTGAGGTGTGCACATGGATCATCTCATCCATCATACTTGTCTGTTAGCTAGATTTTCGGTTTCCCAAATTGCAGGTGCATTATCCTTCTGCATCCCCGCTAGTCCTTAAAATTCTATTGGTGCATACCCCACCACCTTGCAGGTGTAGCACGCAACACCCATTGCAGAGCATTGAAACACTGTTGTTCTGTCACATCTCTTTCAATATTTTTTAGGAATTCATTCACTATTGTCAACCCATCATACATAGGTAGATCCCTTACCGCTATTGTCATGTACCACAGTGATCTTACCATCATGTTGCAATTGAGTCTGGTTACCTCGTGTAATTGCCTCTGCCATCTTTCTATTTCCTCATCTGAATCCGATGTGTAGGAGATTTCACACTCCCATGAAATCCTGCCATCCATTGTAGGATTCAACCAATCCTGTTTTTGAGCGGTTATCTTGTAGATAAAATTTATATCATCATCGCTCTCATCATCGTGCACTGGCTCTATGTAGCGCAATCCTTCAGCAGGGTCTAAAGGTACCACTACACGTAGTGAATTTTTCTCAAAAATCATTTTGCGCTTCTTCAGATTTATCACTTCATTCATATGAGTGGCCCAATCTATTCCTAGTAGTGCGGGATGGGGATTTTTGTGATTGACAATCTCTCTCACTTCAAAATTTGCTAGCTCGCTCGCACCTTCGATATCTACCATTATTCCTTGAAATCTTCCCATCGGTAGGATGTTCTACTGGTTCTCCATTCTTAATTGAATAGGAGACCATTGCAATGCGGTCCTGCCCATGCACTCCCATGTCTTATTCGGTAGTACGCTCGCGTCCAATCCTAAATCTAGAATCAGTTGATCCATTTCATATTCCTTGATTTGTGCAGTCAATCTCATCTCCCTTCCTATTGGCATTATGTGCTTCTCAAGCTTCCGAACTATGTGTGGTTCTCCTGACCTAGCACACCTAGTGATGATTTCCTGTAGTCCCTTCACATCCTTACTATCATGCAGCAACTTCATGCACATCTCAAGAAAGGTTGTAAACATTAATGGGTCCATCTCCGGTTCTAGTTTGCCTTTACTACCTGGAGCGGAGGCCTTCGTGAAGCTCTTCTTAGCTTCCATGAAAGTCTCCTTTGCATGCTCCAAATCGAACTCTGGTTCTTTTGTTGGAGCCTTGTGAACCCAAGCACTCTCTTCTAGCTACTTGCCCTTGTCATCTTTGGTCATGATATCGCTTCAGAGCCTAATGTTTACATTCGGGTCCTCTTCGTGTGGCTCAGACCTCATCATTTGTGGGTTCTAAGTCGAGGGAGGCTAGAGTATTCCTTTATCGTGCAACCTCCTTATCAGTGTGGGGAAATCCTTCGTCTCATGATCAAAATGGGTACAATATAAACATGATGCTCTCGTCAGATTTGTACAATCATGGGCATAATTCCCTAGCCCTCCGCAATTGTAACAAATTAGCTGTTCGCGACCCCTTCCTAGTCCCATTCCACCTCGACCTCGTCCACGCCCCTGAAATCCAACATGTGCCATCCTTGCATTTTGATCAAGTGCTCGCGTTTCGGTCTCAACGTTCTAGGCAGGAGTCCGATCCATCATCAATTCATAACTTCTATAGGTGTGCTCATCATGGCCTACCGACTTGTGTAAATTACAGAACAATTTTTGGGATGTTTGTGTATAATTCTATAATAGGTGATAGTTATCTGTAGCATGCTTCCCTCCTATATGAAAAATTATGCACCATAATGCAAGCACCACGCTCGGTCTTGTTTGTGCCTCTGGTCTCAATGGCATCAACCCTACTCCCGCTAGGTAGTTCGTGAAGACTAGATAATGGTCCTTATCATGCGCCTGGCCTTTTGATTTTATGCACCATACCTCCCACGTGCCTCTATGTGAGTTGTAATGTCTTGTTTCAAACTCTGCATTTCCAGACATAGATTTTTCAGTTGTGCATGAGTTTGTTGGACTCCTAGGCAAGGATCTTGTATTGAGGTCTCTTGCAATATCATTGCAATCTCCAAAGCTTCAGCTTGGGTGGATAACTTCTGCTGTGACAACATCATCCTTAGATGCGGCATTAGTGATGCTACAAACCATGCAGGGTGATGTCCATTCGTCAAGGTCATGTTGGCTTCGTGAATCATGCCCTTCAATCTCTAATCAAGTTCCCAAGGGGCCTCACCTGGAAGCATCATAGTTTATGTTGGCATTATGATACAAGTGTTTTCCTTGATGGCAATGGTAACTCACTCAGATGAAAGATCAATGTATTGCAGGTTAACAAAAAAGAATTACAGTTCAGGCTACACAAAATGAATAAAGAAAGGTATACACAGATTCACCTTGACCAAGTTGCGTATACACGTAGGTTCATTGAACAAAAGGAGATTATACGTACACATGCACTTTCACAAAAGGAAAAGCATGTATATCTTGGGAAAACAAGTTTTTGGGTCCAAAGTATTTCTTTGGTCCAAGGTATCTAACCCAAGGTATTTGGTCCGTGGTATTGGTCCGAGGTATTTGGTCCAAGGTATTGGTCCTAAGTGGTTTTGGTCCATGGTATTAAGAAAGGCCTAAAACTATATAAGGAGGAGAAGATCATTAGGCTAAGATAAGCAAGTATTAAATATTTGATGAAGTGTGAGATCAAGTATGTAGGTTATGGGTTTATGATGGTCTGCTTGCTTTGAACCAAGGAGGAGCCTTAGCAGTTGATGGAGGACAAGATCTAATGATGGATTTGGATCTTAAGGCTTGGAATGAATAATCTTTATATGGTTTGATCATGTTTATTCTAGGTCTATATATTGATGCATGTGTTGATATGTATATATTAGGATCTGGTTATAATTGAAGTCTGGAATAGTTTCAAAATTATGAATGAATATTGAAATATGTATATGCTAGTTGACCTTAGTAAAAGTGAGTATACATGCAAGTTTGACACATCAAAGTAGCGTATACCTTGTGATCTATGATTTTTTAAGTTGCAATTGGTTCTGGTTGCTGATGCAAAGTTCTGGGTTTTACATTGTGTTCTGGTGACAATATTTTGCATATTTAGATTGGTTGATTGTGATTAGCTTTAGTGTTGATGGATGGAATCTAATGATGTATTAGGATCATAATAACTTATCATTATGTGATATGATAATGGATGGGCTAGATCTGATCACTAACACATGTTTTATCCTCTATGTGTGATTAAGTCTAAAGTTTGGAAGTACACAAACTGTTTGCAGATCTACACACAGGTTTTCTCCAGGGAAGCTTCTGCCAAATAGCATATACGCTCTTAAGCATGGTTTTAAGATTACAACTAATTCTGAATGATAATGTAACTCATATCTGTGTACTAGTTATAATGATCTATCTATTGCAGTTGATTGGTTAAAGTATGAATGATTGATTGATTCAGTTGTGTTAGAGGTTCAGAGGTTGTCAAGTGATTGATTGAGTTTGGTTGATAAAGATTGAGTTTCAGTGAGTGGGTAATGTAGATATAGTTTATGGATGTATTGCAGTGGTGATTGACTTGGGCTTCAATGTTTTTGATGGGTCCAATATGAAAATTGGATGAAACGTAGCCTTCAGATTATCGTGTTGTGTTCCAGGAGTATCTAGTCTAAAAATTTATGAAACAAGGTCCTTAGAGGAAGAGAGAAGGTTGTAGCCTTCTATAGGTAAGCACCTACATACTAGTAAACATATTGGCTAGTACAAGAGCTAGGGGTTGTAGCTCCCTTCCAGTAGAATCAGGAGAACGAGAGAAGGTTATAGCCTTCTACAGGTAGAATCCTGCTTACTGGTATGATATGCATGAGTACAATGTTGTAAGTAGATTTTCTTATTATTAAAAGAAGACAGATTCGACAACAGCAGGTGGTTTTAACCCACATTGGGTTTCCACCTTAAATCTTGGTGTTCATGTGTGATGGTTCACTCAGTTATTATCTGTGTATGGTTACTATTTAATGTTTAATAAAGTACTGATGCACGAATTAAATAACAACATATGATGAATTAACTGAATCATTAGTCTGTTGGATATGCACTTTTTTCCTTAAGCACAGTTGTGTGTACACGTGGGTTACCCACATGGAAGTAGCGTATACAAATTTGGGTATGAAAATAAAAATATTATTGACTTAATTAATACTAATTCACCCCCCAAACTCAGTATTATTTCAAACAATTGGTATTGGAGTAGGTCCTTTGGTAGAAGCTTGATTGCTTGAAGGAGATCTGTAGAACAATATGAAAGAAGCTAAAAAGGAAAGTGCCTCAGAAGAAGAAGACACCCCAAAGGAACTATGACAGTGGAAGAATCGATTGGGGAATATGTGTAAGTAACTCTTCAGATTCAGAATCACCTCAGAATGAAGACGAACAAACAAAAGATCTATCAGGTATGAATTTGTTATCCTCTGGTAATACATTTCTCCATCCATTTGAAGATGATGAAAGTGGTAGTGAAACAATTGAATTTTCTCTTATGGGTGAGGAAGAAACATATCAAATAGAGGCATAATTTAAAAGGCTTATGGACAAAATTAGAGATCAACAAGATCTATTGAACAAAAGGGAATGTGCCTTCAAAGAAGAAGCTACCAAACTAAAAGCTCAACTAGAGGAAGGAAGCAAAGTAAGGAAGCAATTCAAGGAAAAGCAAGATCAATGTCAAAAGATGTGGGATGAAGTGACATCATTAAGAAATGAAGTAAATGAAAGGAGCACAGTAATCAAGAAAATCAGAGATAGATCCAGTTACTATGAAAGTATTGAAGCTAATATTTTCTCGGAAAAATAAGATCTTGAAAAATCAAATAAGCAGAATAAAGAACTACTCGGAGCTCTTTAAAAGAAAGAAAACAAATTTCTTGAATTAGGGCAACAGATGGAAGAAGGAAGAAAAGCTGAAGGAATCCTGAAGAAGTAGTATCTTGAAAAGTTTAATAGTACTATATGAAGAAAATAATATGTATACGAGCATGGAATAACGATGCATTTTGCATGGAGTGCAGGTGTGCAAGAAGCATTAATAATAATAGGAAATAGTTATTGGGTATAAATGATCAACATTAATAGATAACAACCATCAATAATTATAAAACTAGAAAAACAATTTTGCAAGAGAGGGAGTTACTCTAATTCGCTACCTAGTCCAATGAGAGTACAAGGGTACTTCACAATCAAAAAATATACAAGTGGACATAATATATATCTACTACCATAGCCATGTGCTACATTTGGAACAAAATGAGAATGAATTCACATACGGTAAGGAGGTGAAGGCACTACCTAGCGAACCAAACCAAAACTAGGAACTATCCCTACGAGGTCTATTTACTGTTGTAAATTAGGAATGAGATACATGTGTAATTTTGAAATTTAACTCAGAGACAGCAAAATAGAAAATACTAGAGCTAACCTCTAGTATCAAGGGAATAAATTTTGTCATTATTCTTAAATGTTTTAGGAAACTACTATAAAAAAAAACCTACATCTAGAATACCATGATCGAACAATAGACCTAGCATATGAGCCATAAACAGTTTTAGAGAAATGGATACATATTTTTCCAGAGGTCACTATACTTGTGCATTAGCTCATTAAAAAAGAAAAATAAGGAAAAATATAAGCATCACTTAAAAACTTAGGCAACCATTTTCATACAAAGGAAAAAGAAAAAAAATATATATATAGAGCGAACAAACATTACTATTTATACCAATCAACATATATTTTATCGTGGAAGTATGATAAAGAAGGGATTCATAAGAGAATAATAAGAGACATTACTTGCACAGTCAATATTACAATGTAATCCCCCTTTGGAGTAGTTCCAAATATTTAAAAACAATGTTGACATTAACCCAAAGGTTTCAATCATGTCACTTAAATTACATCATTGTTAAGAAAAGAAATTGTAGTAATAATTTTTGTAAGTCGGAGCACTCCAGAGGCCACTCAGTAAATTTCCACGCTAATGATATTTTTTCCTAATTAAATTCTCCTATAAGAAAGATTTGAGCACAATGGTTTTCTAGCCATAGACTAGGTATGAAGCAGGAAACCCATGACTCATTTGCATTATTAAGGAGACAAACAAAGCATAATAAGCACAACAAAGGCAGACATATTGCATGGTAAGGATATCTTAGCAATGGAAGAGGTTCATTTGGTGCATGGAGCGGAACATAATTGAACTTCATGTTAGTGCCTAAATCTACCTCAGGATAAGAAAGCTAGGATCTAGGGTAACATCAAACCAAGCTTAACCTGGTAGCTAGCCCTACCAAGTCGAGAGAGGGCTCTCTCCTGTCAATCTCAGCAAACATGACCAATGAGGCTTGAGATTACTTATGTGAAGACTAATTTTAGGCTAGGTATTTTTGCAAAAGAGTTTGATTAATTTTGATGATGTTTGTTGGCTAAAATGGAAAGCCAGATTTTGGGTCTGGGCAATGAGGCTCAGTTTTGCAGAAATCTCAATGGGGCAAGGTAGGCAGATGATTTGATACCTTTAAATTGAATGAAATGGAGAGCTTTAGATAGATGAGGAGTTGAAGAGGGCAACGAAACCTTAGGGATCCTCTTCAAACAACTGAAAACATAAATAACTAAGCAAACCCTAGGTAGAGCAATGCAATTTCAATGGAGTCTACCTTTATCCTTGTTTGTTTAGTTAAGATGAAACAAGAGAGAGAATAGCATACACAAAACACATGTAAACTTAAATTTATAGAAGGAAACACAATATCAAAGCAAGATTCCATGTGAATCCCATAGAGTGCTACAAACCTTGGTCTATTCCTTATCCAAAACTACTGAAAAATGTATACAATGAAGCTCCAAGCTTTCTCAAAAGTCCAACCTTTGCTAATGACTGAAAAATCACATGAAATAACCAAACAACAACTCATCATAGCCTCTAGGAGTCGAGCTCGTGAGTTTAGGAGCTATTCCAACAAATTGTAAATTGAGAACTAAAAATTAGGCAGTGGAACAGCTTGCCTCTAAAATCTAGGGAACTGATTCATTCATTTGCAAACTACTTTTTGGTGGATGAATCTACCTCTATGAGTGAAAATTTAGCATAATTACATCAAGATCCATCAAATTACATTAAATTACATCATGAATTTGACATTAAGAAGGAGAAAAGTCAAACAGTCAAGAAACTAGGCAAAAACAGAGTATTTTTGGTCAAACTGAGCAAAATTTCCCCAATGCGTCGTGTTGATTTCCCTATGCATGGCGCCTTTTTGTAGCTACTTTTGGAGGCCTTCCCGGTGTCCAAATTTACTCCAAGAAGGCCTGCCTATCGACTTTCCAGAACAAGTGGAAGTTTTGAATTTGGCCTCCATTTTCCCCTCCAAAACTCAGTTCTCCCAACATTTCTTCCTGTGTGTCCAAAAAGGGGCAGAAAGGTAATTTTTGGAGTGTTTTTGACCTTTTTGGGGGCTCAAAACCTATCAAAATTTCTTGGCCATTGGTCAGCATGCATATTCTTTGATGAAAAATCCAAAAATGTTGAGTTTTCCTCAAAAGGAGGCCTCCATCAAAAGCGAGCGCCATGTGGCGCAGCGCATTGGGCAGAAAAACCTGTGTTTTGGCCCAAAAATTCCAAAATTGCAAAAAGTGTCCCAAATTTTTGAAATTTGGGCTGATTTTTCTCCATCAAGTGTTGTGTTGGGCCAAGAAATCCTCAACCAATATCTGAAGTCTATCTTGCTCCTTTCGCTTCCTTGATGCCTTCTTCAACTTGGCCTTCAAGTTCTTGATTCTTGCCTTGCAACTTTTATTTCTCGCCAAGTAGTGGTAGGCCATGTGCCTCAACATTTTTTTCTCCCTATTGGCCTTCTCTAGCAACTTTTCTAAGTGGATATTCACTCTCTGAAGCCAAGATTCTTGATCAACATTAATTTCTTGCTCAAGTGGTGTGAGCTTCACTTTCCTCCTCTTGGCAACTTGGCGGTTGTCTGATATGTCTTGCAGCTCCATAATGGTTTGTTGATCCTATAGCTGCTTTTTTCTTTGCTCCATGTTTTGGATTATCCACTTAGCGCTTTCTAGGTTAAGGGACAAATCATTGATGTCTGTCTCTTTCCCTTGGATGATCTCCTTGAGCTTTGAGATTTGTGGGCCCAAGTCAGTGTCATCATCCTGAATGAGAATAAAATCTGTCTCCTGCTCTCCTGAAAGCCCCTCATCATGTAATGGTTATTTTCCCTTGTCCAGAACCTGCTCTGCTAATGGAGGAAGAGAGACCCCTTCCAGCTCGGGTGGAGATAATACTCGCTTTGTTGCTGCAAACAACCTTTTAGTGCCCTTTTCATAGGTGACAAACACCAACACACAAGCGATCTGTGGCTCATGACTCTTCCACTGATGTGAAGGTCCACCCATCTCATGAAAAGCTTCTAGAGGTACTTGAGGAGCTATGAAGACCTCATGAGAAATGAAATCCTCCCATGTGATGTTCTGCAAACCAAGTCGATGCATGACCACAATCTTGATTAGTGCAAAATGGTATATGTTGTTACGCTGCTACTGAGGAGTCTTCTTTTGCATTAAGGTGGTCATCTTCGCAATATTTCGACACATGAAGTAGGGGAGATTTGTCATTCTCACCCTAGTAAATTGCATGAACAATCTGATATGATAGGCATATAGGCAAGAAACTGGCCCTCATAGTTGAAATACTTAATTATGAGTTTCATCAAGGGAGCATATGAGTCTTTCAGGTACTGGAAGGGAAAAAATCTGCTTAGATGTCTGTGATAACCAGCCTTCGTGTATGGCTCATAATTTTCCTTGTCAATTTGGTGCCTTTTATTCCACTGCTCTCCGACATTTGGAATGCCAGTTGCTAGAGAAATAGACTCTGGTGTCAAGGTGAATGTCACACCTGCTAGAGTGACTTGGCCATTATGTAGTGACTCGTGATGGTACTGGACTCTTGCAACCATCACAGAGCTGATAACAGGATTGGTGTTGAAAAAAAGTGACAGTAAGAGGGCATGACTGCAACTCAGTAAGTGAAGTAGGCTCCTCTCGTATAGGTTTACAACCCTTGTGAGGTCTCCATGGTGCATGCATTTCTGTAGGAGAGTCATTGTGTGTCTCTTCGTCTTGATCATAGGAAGGATCAGATTCCATGTTTGCCAAATGTTTGTGTTGCCTTAGATGAGTATGAAGAGATTTTAGAGGTCTTTTATTTTTGCTTCCAAATGTATGAAAATGTATGAGGGACTGTGAAGGGAGAGGGTAAGAGGGGTTTTGGGAATGTTGCTGACTGGAATTTGGGGAATAGAAGGGTTTAGGGACAGTTATTAGGCTTTGGGATAGCAATTATGGTTTAGGAATTTTTTAGGTAGGGTTTGGGATAGTGGGAATTGGGGATAGGGGGTGAATGAATTTAGGGATATGGGGATAGTGGAATGATTTAATGAAACTAGAAAAGAAGTCAAGGAATCAAAGGGTGAGGGAGTGATGGCAACAAAAACACAACTACAAACCGTAAGAAATGGTTTTTTGAGCAAAAATTGCAAGGAGGTAGGGTTTTGAAATTTTTTTCACTAAATCATCATAAACATCTTAAGAAACACATTCATTGGCATAGGAAGATTGTTTGACTTACTTTGGATAGGTGGCAACCGAGCAAATTTAGCATTTGGATGAATTGCGTGGGTGAAAATGGCTTGGAGCTCTATGCGCCGCGCCACAAACCCAACACACCACGCCTGCTTTATGCATTGTGCCAGTGTATTTTTTGCACTGTGGAGGGTAGCCCAATGTGCTGTGCCTGCTTTATGTGCCATGCCAGTGACCCAATGTGCCATGCCCCTGAATCTGGAACTATTTGCTGCAGTTTTCCTACCACGACCTTGTTCTAGGTTTCTCTTGCTCTTTTAGTTGCAAATGAGACTCTTAAACACAAGAAAAGGCTTATATACAAAAGATTTTAATTTTTCACTCATAAAACCCACTTTTGTAATGTTTACATTTGACATTTTCTTTTCGAACTCTATTTTTAGGCCATTTTGCTTTATTTTGCCTTTGATGAACTGAATGACTTGACTTTTTGTTTGCCTTGTAGGTGTTGAAGATGCTAAAGCTTGGCAAGGTGACCAGGGTTGCCACTAAAGCTGTTATATATGAAAAATTGAAATTACACCAAATTTTATACATGAAAACATAGAATACTCTGTTTTTCCTCAAAACAGGGTTTTGAGGAAAAATACATTTATGATCATGTGATTATGGAATTTATTGGTACTAGAACTTTATTCAACCTCCTCATGCACCTACTGACCATTATTGAACATTTTGAAGACCTTTTTTACGAAACCCTAGACCTAATGAAACTGAAACCCTAAAAATGACTCTTGTAGATTTAAAGACAAAAAGTGACTGCAGATGATCTTGATGAATGGAAATTGTCCAGCAGGTAAAGGATATGACGGAAAATGTACAACAGGCCACTATCGTCAGATGATCCATGCTCCTAATGGAATGCAGCTGATTGAGTGAGACACCAAATATGCAATGCAACAAGAGAATTTGATCACTCGCGGAGGGATGAAGATACCGACACTAACACTTCACATATACTTGTGACAATTATAATAAGAATAGATGATCTTATGACAGTAAGAAAGAATAAGTATTTTCATGGATAATTGGTTTTTGTCGGATCAAGAAAGAAATTGATTCTAAAAAAAAAATGACATAAAGTAAGAGGGTTGTACAAGTAAGGTATGTGACATATTGTATCAGAGCCCCAGTTTTCAATATTAGGCCTAGAGGGGACCACCATAATAGAATAATTTAAATTGGAAAAACAAAAAATTAAGCCATATATTCTAATGATGGATTGTGCCATTATAAGGTACATAAGTTAAGCATGGTACTATATGATATGGTTGAGGATCCTACTCCACCTGCAGTAGAGGGAGAGGGAATATATTTGGAGTTGGGGGGAGGAAATACCTCACCAAAAACTCAGTTTATGGATATCACTAGAAGTTTATAGCAAGAATTAACTCACCTTAAAACCAACAATCAACATCTAATGATGGCAAGTGATGAAAAATAAAGGGTGATATGAGATTTAATTGAAATGTATAATCGTAAAGTAATAAAATAGAATTATTGAAAAGGAAAAATGTGGAGACAGATTTAGAAAATTTAGAAAGTGTAGATTATTTGGATAGAACTTATCCAAAAACACAAAAACCAAAGATGAAAATTAAGCTGCAAGTGGAGTTCGGAAAATAAAATCTCCTACCTTTGATGATGAAAAGGATGAATATGCATAAGAATGGCTTCTCAACATAACAAAATATTTCTAATTTTATGAGTATGAGAGAAATTTGAAAGCCATATTAGCTATTTATCAGTTACAAGGGAATGTTACTCTCTCGTGGGAGGAGTTAAAAATTGTGCATATATTGGAGGAATAGATGGTTTCCTTAAAGGAGTTTAAGAAACTATCTAAGTCTAGGTATATGAATAAATGATATTATGATGATCGCGAAAAGGATTTCCATGAGTTATGATGAGTGAGTTAAATATGGATGAGTTCGTGGCTAAATTCACAAAATTAATGAGGTATGTCACTTATATTAGGGAAGAGAAAGCCAAGGTGCATATATTTTTTAAATCTCTTCTAGATCCATACAAAGAAAGGATTGAGTTTGACAATTCTAATCAATGGATGAAGCAGTAAGAAAATCAAGACTATGTTATCAACAATTTAAAAATTGCGGAGAAGGCTCAAAACCTTGGTAAAGTACAAACATAAAAAAAATTGCAGTGGGGACAAAAAGACAAAAATATGCATACCTTAAAATTTTTATAATGGACCAATGACAGAATAAATTCAACAGAAGGAATTCAACCTAGCTGGCCCAATCTCAAACTAGGTCGAAGCCTATGGATGTGAACAATAGAAATATAGGTGGGATGAAAGAGAGAGAAACATTGAAGTGTTGGGGGTATGGGAACCTCATTTGTTGAGGGATTGTCTACAAAACCCAAGACCAATTCAAAATATCCAGGCTATTCATGAGGCAACAACAGTGAATGAATTTTCCAGAAACATTCCAATGATAAGTGAAATATTGGAGGATAGGCAAGTTGAGCACCAATACACTATGATCGAGGTTGAAGGTACTATTTTGAACCATTACGTTTCTATCTTAATTGATCCAGGGGATAGATTAAGTTACATTATTCCTTAGATTGTTGAAAAATGTAAATTAAAAAATGAAAAAATTAGGATTGCATGGTTGGTAGAGTTAGAAATAGGCATAAAGAGGAGGGTAGCTAGCCAAAGTGAAACAATGTCCTATAGATTTAAATGTTTGTTACATAGAAGTAAACTTAAATATACTTCCCTTAGGGTCCTATGATGTGATAATAGGCATGATTTGATTGGAAAAACATGGAGTTGTCATAAACTATTTAGAGAAAATAGTAAGTTGTATAAGTTATGATGGACAAATCTAGTTAATAAAAGGTATATCAAAACCAATATCAATTAGATAGATCTTAGCTTTACAACTTGAAAAGAAAATGTTAGGAAAGGGTGTCAGTTGTTTGCAGTGTATGTTGAAGCAAATGAGAAGCAAACAAAAACAAAAAAATTAGATGAGCTACCAATCATTAGGAAATTTTAGGTTGCTTTTCCGGAGGAGATATTGGTTACCTCCCTACAGAGACATGGATTTATCCATTGATATTGTACCAGGGAAAACTACAGTATCCAAAGCATCTTATCAAATGATTATTCTATAATTGTTGGAATTGAAGACCCAGTTACAAGAACTACTCGATAAAGGCTATATTGGACCCAACATTTTTTCGTAGGGGGCTCTTGTGTTATTTGGGAAGAAGAAGGTTGTCACATTTAGAATGTGCAGAGATTACCAATAGTCAAATAAATTTACCATTAAAAACAAATACCCATTGCCCCATACTGATGATATGTTCAATCAAGTAAGAGGGGCAACCATATTCTCAAAATTTGATTTAAGTATCGTGTATCACTAGCTTAGAATAAAATATGAGGATATTCATGAGACAACTTTTGAACCGGATATGGTCACTATGAATTTGTAGTGTTACCCTTCAGTCTTACAAATGCACTTGTAACATTTATGTGCTTAATGAATAACATGCTCCGTAAATACCTTGATAAATTTGTGTTTGTATTTATAGATGACATTCTAGTGTATTCCAAGAACGAAGAAGAGCACAAGGAACATCTGAGATTGGTGTTGCAAACTTTAAGGGAACTTCAAATATATGCTAATTTTAGAAAATGTGAGTTTTTTGAAGACATAATACAATATCTAGGCCATGTTATCTACAAGGAGGGACTATCTGTTGATCGAGAGAAGGTTAGTGTCATTTTGAATTGGCTCATACCTAAGGATGTGAGGGATATGCAGTCACCAATGGGGATTGAAAGATACTAAAAAATATTTATTTAGGGGTTCTCAAGTCTTTCCTATCATATTATTTCCTTACAAAATAAAGGGAAAAAGTTTGAATGGACAACAAAGTGTGAGGAAAGTTTTGACCAATTAAAAAAATATTAATAGTAACACCTATTCTGAAATTTGCAAATCCAGAAAAGGAATTTGTTGTAAGTATAGGTGCTTGTATGGAAGGTTTAGGGGGAGTCTTATTGCACGAAAATTTAATAGTGTCCTATGAATCTAGGAAACTAAAACCACATGAAAAGAATTATGTGGTGTGTGATTTGGAATTGGTTGTTGTGATACACACTTTAAAGATGTGAAGATGCTACCTATTGGGGAAAACAATCACCTTGATAACTTATCATATCAACTTTAAACATTTTTTAGCCAACTAGAGCTTACTCCCAGACAAGCTAAACAGATGGATTTTCTTAGTGAATTTGAATTTGATATTAAACACATTAAGGGTAAAGAAAATAAAATATTCAATGCTTTGAGTAGACATGCACATTCTCTTATGGAAATATCTTTTAAAAATGTGAGTACAAATTTTATGGCACAGATTAGGAATTCAATAAAAAATATTACAATTATTAGCAAAGTCAACAAAAAATGAAATAAAAAGAAGTTTCAGGTTACACTAAAAATTTAGAAAAAATTTTAATCTTACTAAAACAGATTGTATGTTTCCAATGTGATCACACTAAAATAAATGAGACTAGATTAATATCATAAGAAATCGTATGTGGGATACCCCAACTATAAAAACATGATAAAAGCATTAAGGAAATATTTTTTCTTGCCCAGTATGAAAAAGGAGGTAGCAGAGTATTTGTTTAAATGTTTAGAATGTTAGTAGGTGAAGGTAGAAAACCAAAACCCAGCTAGATAGTTAAATGCACCGCTTGTTCCTGAATGGAAATGGGAAGTGATTTCATTAGATTTTATTACAGAAATTCTGAAAACAAGAAGGAAAAATGACTCCATTATCGTGGTTTTGGGCACCTTAAGTAAAAAAAAACACTTTATACCTATATAGTTTACCTATCGAACAACTCATATTGCAATTTTTTTTATGAAAAATATCTTTTGATTGTATAGAATACCAAAATTGGTAGTGTCTGATAGGGATGCTAAATTTACTTCCAAATTTTGGAGAGATTTGTTTGGAGGAATTTAGACAGAACTAAATTTTAGTACTACATATCATCCCCAAACTGATGGGCAGATGAAGAGAATAAATGAGATTTTAGAGGACATGTTAAGAATGTATCTCATAGATACACCTATTGAATGGGAATATTTTCTACAACAAAATTTGCTTACAATAATAGTTACCAAGCTTCAATAAAAATGAGTCCCTTTGAAGTATTATATGGCATAAAATGCCACACACCTCTCAGTTGGATTCGACAGGAAGGCAAGCTAATATTGGGACCAAATGAACTACAAGCAATGGAACTAGTGGTGCAAAAAATTAGACAGAACATAAAAACTACACAAGATATACAAGAATGTTATGCTGATAAAAAGAGAAGTTACAAGGAATTTAAGCATGGAGATCATTTATAATTAAGAGTTA
This sequence comes from Pinus taeda, assembly GCA_000404065.3. Taxonomy (NCBI): domain Eukaryota; kingdom Viridiplantae; phylum Streptophyta; class Pinopsida; order Pinales; family Pinaceae; genus Pinus; species Pinus taeda. Next base: position 35,929 of record APFE030337323.1, read on the forward strand.
AACCAAGGAAAATAACCTTAAGGATAGGAAGTTGTATTGAATTGTCACCATGGTTCTATGGGCCTTTTTAGATTTTGGATAGGGTTGGGCAACTAGAATATACACTAGCGTTGCCCACCCATATAAAAGTACACAATGTTTTTGACATATCTTTGTTAAAAAATATGTCCATGATAATTCTCACATAACTTATTGGAAGATGTAGGTGGAACCAAAAGGTGACTTCTTGGCACAACCACTTTGCCTATTGGATCAGAAAGAGATCTTACTCTAGAATCGAGTCATTGCTTATGTTAAAGTGGAACATAATCACTTTACACCTAAGGAGGCTACTTGGGAGATAGAGAAAAAAAATGAGAGAGGCCTTCCCATCACTATTCTAGGAATGGGGCAATGGGACAATGAACACCAAGGATGGTTTTGAATAAAATGGGGGGTGCGGGGGGGGGAGGGGATGTAATTCCCCTCTGTTCTTTATGTTAATTATATATTATTCCTAGACTTGAACTATTTCTAGGTTTGATGTCTCAAGAAGCCATGTTAAATTTGTGAAACAGTATGATCAAACGTAAATTAATATAATGTGATTACTATATTATTAGTAATAAATAAACTATTGGAATTATTCAAGAGAAGAGTACCAAAGTAAAAATATTGTCTTGCCAGTTGTAAACAGTTTTGGATGGATAAATTCAAGCAATTCGTTCCCTAGAGATTTACTAAAATTCCTAGGAGAAATAGTTGGAAAATAAAATATTTATTATGATGGAAGAAACATATCATAATAAAGAACTTAGTAGAGGAAGCTACTAAGTTAGGGGTGAAATTAAATACTGTGGGAGAAAAAGGTAGGCGTTAAAGAAAAAGGAAAGTATATTTTTTGAAAAGAAAAAATTTAAAGGCCTAGGTAGTTGGGTTGGTAGACCCAAAAAGGGAGGACACTACCAAATTTCTACTCAGAAGGAAACTTATAAAACATACTACTCAGGAATTAATGAGGTTGTTGATTCAAATGGCAAGCATATCTTAGCTCAAGGGGGGAACTGGTGGATTCCATTTGTTGTCGAGAGGAACGTACTCAATGTCCGAGTAATCTCCACAAAGAAAATTATCATTAGGATTTTTGTTCAATTTATCTTGAGTTAATATGTGTGAATGCATTGTAATATTGTTCGAATTATTAGTAAGAATAATATAGTATTGCTAATAGGAAACAAATTTTAATGTTGCATGTCTTCTATTTCGGTTAGTATGCTAAGGTATTTCTATTAAGGGGATTTAATTAAAGGTTAAAGTAAATTGATTTACTTCTGCATGTAATATTAAGTAAAACTTTTCCCATGGGGCTCTGGATTGATGGTGAATGGGTGTTCTGTTAAGGCACACCTTGGGATAGGTCAACGATTCAAATCCCCCGTGGGTGCTTATGAAGTATTACATAGAAAAAAATATATTAAGTAAACATTTATAGAAACTGTCTTACTTCTGCGAGTGATATCTATATATATAGATGAAATATTTATCATCTACCCTAGAAAAGAAAAGAAAAAAATAGAATTTTACTCTTGATTGTATCCCTATTGAAGACTCGGTATAATGAGTAAACTTAAAGTCATCCATTCCTATTCTAAAACCAACTCTTATAAGTATCTACTATATCCATCGAAAAAAACACGACCTGTAGATAACTTGTATGGCTGAGAAAAAAACTCAAGTTCCAATTTAATAATACTACATGAAGAAAATAATATGTGTACGCCCATGGAATAGGGATGCCTTTTCCATCGAATGTAGGCATGAGACAAGAATTAATTATAAAACATAATGGTGATTCAGTAAAAATGAGCAACACAAGTAGATAATAACCAACAATAATTATAAAACAAGAAAAAACAATTTTACAAGAGAGGGAGTTATTCTAATTTGCTACCTAGTGCAATGAGAGTACAGGGTTACTTCAAAGCTAGAGAATATATAATCAGTCATAATAGATATCTACTACCATACCTGTGTGCTACATATGGAATGCACATATGTTAACGAGGTGAAGGTGCTACCTACCAAACCAAACCATCACTAGTAACTACCACTATGAGGTCTATCCACTATTGTAAATTAGGAATGAACTACAATTGTAATTAAACAATTTAACTCAGAGACAACAAAATAGAAAATACCAGAGCTAACCTCTTATAGCAAGGGCATAAATTTTGTGATTATCTCTAAATGCTTTAGGAAACTACTGGCAAGAAAAACCTACAACTGGAATACCATGATCCCAGAACAAGCCTAGTGTATGACTCATAGACATTTTCAAAGAAATGGATAAATATTTACCCAAAGGTAACTATACCTGTGCATTAGCTTACTAAAATAGAGAAACAAGAAAAACTATAAGCATCACTTTAAAACTTAGGTGACCATTTTCATACAAAGCAGGAAGAAAAAAAAAAACATCTATAGAGTGAACAAACATTGCTGTGTATAGCAATCGACATATGTTTTCTTGTGGAAATACAATAAAAAAGTAATTCATAAGAGAACAATAAGAGACATTACTTCCACATTCAACATAATAATGTAATTCCCTTTGGGAGTAATTCCAAATATTTAAAAACAATATTCACATTAAATTGAAGGATTCAGTCTAGTCACTCAAATTACATCATTTTAAGAAAAGAAATAGTAGTACTAATCTTTTTAGCAAGTTAGAGCAGGCTAGAGGCCACTCGGTAAATTTCCAGGCTACCGAGAAATTTTTCTAATTAAATTCTTCTATAAGAAAGATTTGAGCACCATGGTTTTCTAGCCATAAACCAGGTATGAAACAGGAAACCCATGACTCATTTTCATTTTGAAGGAGACAACTAGAGCATGAGAAGTGCAATAAAGATGGACCTGTCACATGGTAAGGATAAGCTAGTAATGCAATAGGTTCCTCTAGTGCGTGGAGCAAAACATAATTGAACTTGACATATACATGCGACAATTATAATAAGAAGAGATAAGTACGTAGGGAAAATAAACTTAAAAGAGATGAATAGTGCATGGAATGGAGTATACCTCTCAGGAAAATAATACTACCATTCTCCTCCTATACACAATAATGGCAACCCTGTTAGTATAGGAATATACTATAATTATACCAAGAGGTGCAGAGCATAGCAGTAATAGAGTGGATGGCCACACTAGAGGTTGGAAACCATCTATTGAAACCAACTGAAATGAAGTGGGCTAAAAACATTGGGTCGTAATGACCATCCCTCTATTGAAACCAATAGAAAGTAACTGAGCTAAAAACACACAGTCATAATGACCATCTAGGTAGAATTTAAGGAAATTTTTAAAGGAACAAAAAAAACAACAAAGATACAAAGGTACCTGCATCTCCATTGAGTCAACACTATGTGAGAGCAAACTATTGCGTAACCCTGAAGGAGAAATACCCTTATAATTTAATTAACAAGATAAAATATGATGTGTTAAAATACAATGTAAACGTGTTAGAAAACGTGCACAAATGAATCTAGCTAGTAAAGGTTGAACACACAGCTTTGCAGAGAAAAAACACTAAAAGAAAATCGAAAGAAGAAAAGAATGATTCATTAGAAAATAGTTTACAATTCTCATGATATAACATTACTGGGTGAATATCCCAAGGTAATGCACCATAGTGGTGATCAATGAGAAGACTCAACACCTACAACAAGTTCCGGAGATAACTAGCTAGTTGCGGAGTGAAAGGAGCAAATCATGGAGTAAATCATGCAGAAGAACTAACCAATTATGGAGTTAAAGAAGGAGCAAATAAAGGAGTAAATCATGCAAAAGGAATCTTGCATGTAGTCCCATGCTCTAACTAAGAGTCTGCATGTAGGTGTGTAGTAGTTCCAACACCCCCCCTGAACACCAATATGGGGAAAAACAGAAAATGGGCCCTAGAAACTAAGGCCAAAGGTCACCCAAAATACAGTGCAACTTGTACTAAAATTGAGGAAAGAGGGAAAATCTCGTGGGAAAACCCCCCCCTCAAAATACAATGTAATGAAAAGAAAAGAGGAAGAAAAGACAGTTGCTAAGCAGCCGTGTCCTTCACTCCAAGATGATCGCACAGAGAGAAAAACGTTTGCTCAGTGAATGTCTTGGTGAAGATGTCTGCAGTCTGTTTTGCTGAGGGACAAAACTGAAAATCAATGACCCGATCATGTACTAAGTCTCTGATGTAGTGCATATGGATCTCTATGTGCTTCGTCCACTGCCACTGTACTGGATCCCTGCAAAATTTGAGAGTGCTCTGGTTGTCACACCAGATGACAATGGGTTGGTGGAACTAGACGCCCAACTCAGTGAGGAAGTGTTGTAGCCACAGAGCCTGAATGGTGATGTTGACTACTCCTCTATACTTGGCCTCAGCTGAAGAGAGAGCAATAGTAGCTTGCTTCTTGCTTGACCAACAGATAGGGCTAGATCCTAGACTGAGAGAATATCCAGAGGTGGACTTGCGATCAATGTTGTCTCCTGCCCAATCAGAATCTGTGAAGCCAAGGAGATTCAATGCAGTGCATGCTGCATAGTGAATCCCAAAGGTGATGGTGCCTTGCACATATCGGAGGATGCGCTTGGCAACATTCCTGTGTAGTTCATGCAGCTCCTAGATGTATCTAGAAACTGCCCCTAATGCATATGAGAGATCTGGTATGGAGTGGGTGAGGTACAATAAGCTCCCCACTAGTTGTCAGTAGAGAGTGTTGTCAACTAATGGAGTGTCACCTCCATCCTCAAGGTGGACCCCAAACAGAAAAGGAGTCGGTGCTGGCTTGCAGTCAGTCATGTGAAATCTCTCAAGGAGATCCCGTGCATACTTAGCCTAAGAGATTTTGATGCCTGTGGCATCTTGGCTGATCTCAAGACTAAGAAAGAAGTGTAATGGACCCATGTCCATCATCAAGAACCTATCATGCAAGGCCCTCTTGACTGTAGCAATGGTTGAAGCCGAGCTGCCAGTGATTAGGAGATCATCCACATACAAAACTAAGATAAGAAGAGAATCATGTGTCCTGAGCATGTAAACATTCAGATCGGACTTACATCTTTCAAAGTTTTGTGATAAGAGAAAAGAATCCATCTTTGCATACCAAGCTCTAGGGGCTTGCTTAAGGCCATAGAGAGATTTCTTTAGTTTGCAGACCAAAGATGAATCCTGAATGAAACCATGTGGCTGTTCCATGTAAATCTCCTCTGATAGGTCTCCATGAAGAAAGGCATTCTTCACATCCATCTGATGTACTTCCCATCCCTGGGCAGTCGCAATGGCAAGTGTAAGGCATATGGAATCCATCTTTGCTACTAGAGCAAAGGTCTCGTCATAATCAATGCCATGCACTTGTTGGAAGCCTTTAGCTGCTAGCCTCTCTTTCTGTCTGGTGATTTGCCCATTTGCAGCACTCTTGGTCTTGTAGACCCATTTGCATCAGACAAGTTTCCTTCCAAAAGGAAGGGGGACCAGATCCCAGGTCTGGTTCTCGAGGAGGGAGTTATATTCCTCCTCCATGGTGGACTCCGAAGATGGATGCCCAGCAGCCTCAGCATAAGACTGTGGATCAGAAGACTGAACCAAATGACAATGTCGAGATGGAGATGGTTCAGTCGTAGTGACGATAAGAGGAGGCTCAATAAACTCTGAGCTAGTCCTCTACAGATCAGAATTATCCCCCACAAGACCATTTCTAGCAGTTGGTTGGTCTTATGCATATATCTCACGTAAGCTCCTTATTCTCTGATTTATGACAAGGGAATATGATTCATTTGCATGCACTAGATTCGTATATGAAGACTCTGTCTCTACATCTACATGCTCTACCTCGGCATCTACATGCTCTGTATCTACATCTGAGTGTACTGAGTCATCATCTGGTACATGAGGTAGATAAAAGGTGTCTGCATGCGGCAATTGAGGTGCATGCGAGAGACTTTCCTCAAATTTGACACTTCGCTCAATGATGAGCTTGTCTGTAGAGGAAATCAGGAGTCGGTATCCCTTCACACCATTAGAGTATCCAACAAAGATGCACTCAATGCTCTATGGATGGAGAGCTTTCCTCTTTTCAGAGGGGATCATGGCCCATGCTCGAGAGACGAAAACACGGAAGTGGGTGACCTCTGGTTTAGTGCCGCTCCAAGCCTCAAAGGGGGTCTGATCCTTGACAGACCTATGAGGATATCTATTCTGGATGTAGTTAACACAATTAAGTGCTTCAGCCCATAGCTTATGAGGCAGTGACTTAGCATGCAACATGCAGGAAACCATCTCTTTGAGAGATCGGTTCTTTCTCTCAGCAACTCTGTTCTATTGCGGAGTGTATGGAACTGTGTACTGCAACTGTATGCCGGACTGAAGGAAAAGGTTCCGAAGTGTTGTGTTAACATACTCCCCCCCATTGTCTGTACGGAGGGCTTTGATATTTCTTTCTGACTGTGTCTCAACTAGTGCTTTGAAATCTTCAAAGTGTGCAAAAACTTCAGATTTGGCCCTGAGAAGATACACCCAAGTATACCGTGAGAAATCATCAATAAATGCAAGCACATACCTTGCTTTGTTGATGGTAGGATGAGGAAAAGGCCCCTTGATATCACTATGGATCAGATCTAGAGGAGAGGATGCTCTGTGAGTCTTGACGATGTCAAACTTTTATTTGGGATATTTGCCAAGGACACACCCTTCACAAACTCCTTTGGAGAAACTGATATTTGGCAAGCCTTCCACCATCTCATTCTTTCTTAGCTGCTGCATATACCTGTAATTTAAGTGACCAAACCTCTTGTGCCAAGGCCTACTACTATTATCAACATGGGTAAGCAATAAGGAGGATTCAAATTCAATAAATTCAGAAAATGTATACAATCTGGCTCCATTGTTTACCTCACCAGTTGCAATTTTGGAGCTGCTATGTAGATCATATATGTTCACTGCATCTGGAGTGAATTCCACTCTCTTTCTAGTGCAAGAATGATTGATCTGATAAACTGAAAGCATGTTTACCGAAAGTTTTGGAACATGAAGAACATCTTCAAAGCTTCCATGTAAAAGTTCCACTCTACCTTTTCCAGTGACCTCAATAGGTGAGTCATCTCCCATGAGGATGGGAGGTCCTTTGCATGCATCCAAAGATGAATAGACTTCCTTTGCAGTAGCCATATGATGTGATGCACTAGAATCTATAATCCATGCATCAGGAGAAGAATTAATTGCAACTAAAGCATGAAAATTGTTACCTTTCCCATGTGGCGGATCCTCAGTTTTCTTCTTGGCACCCCAAGGGATGTGGTCCCTAAGGTTGTGCTTCTGAAGGATTTCTACCATTTGGTAAATTTGTTTCTTCATGCAAGAGGATTCTGGATGGAATCCTCTTTGACTATAGGTGCATCTGTTTCCTTTCTTCCCTTTCTCATTTCTCGAGCTAGAGGAGTCATTAAAGGGCTTGGTGTACCCTTCCTTCTTTGGATGGGAATGCACTTTTCCCTTGTCTTTTTGCTTCTGATTTTTCTGATTTGAATCAAATATGTGATTTTTATTGTGGCTTCCATCATGCACAGTAAGTGCATGTGCTTTTGGAGGTTTCATTTTCCCCATGCCAATGAGTTTATCTTGCTCAAAAATAAGGGACTCCATAAATTCTTTGAGAGAACGCATAGTGTAGGATTTACATGTTGCGAGCCTTACTGAATGAAATGTAGACACAAAGACGAAGTATTTTGGTCCGAGCTTTGACATAATAGAGAGAACTTGGCGACTCCCCTCCTTGGATTTGTCAATTCCACAACCCTTGAGTTGCAGCAATAGATCATTATATTTGGTGAAGAAGTCTTGAATTTTGTCATAGTTCCGTGGATCCAATGACAGCAGCTCCACTTCGAGCAGATGTCCTTTCATCTCATCCTGTTTCCTGTAGAGATCTTCAAACTTTTTCCAAATCTCATTAGGAGTATTGGAGGCAGATAGATGAAACTGCAACTCTGGAGAGATGCACATGCATATGGATCCGTGGGCCTCACCCATACAGTTGAGGTACTTGGATTTCTCTATGGTTGAAGTGGGTTCCACTTCTGTAGCCATGGTAATCCTGTACAACCCTTTATGATGAAGGTATCGAGCCATTTGGTCATTCCATTCACGATAGTTGTACGGTGTTAGGATTGATGCTGTGGGAAACTCCATTTTTCTGTCAATCTTCAATTTCCAAGCTGTAATACCTGCAAAATAAAGTATTGGTGCACCTTCTATCTAGAAACCTGTGGGCTTTGATACCATGTAAATGTGTTAGAAAACCTGCACAGATGAATCTAGTTAGTAAAGGTTGAACACACAACTTTGCAGAGCAATAACACTAAAAGAAAATCGAAAGAAGAAAAGAATGATTCATTAGAAAATAGGTTACAATGCTCATGATATAGCATTACTGGGTGAAGATCCCAAGGTAATGCACCATAGTGGTGATCAATGACAATACTCAACACCTACAACAAGTTCCGAAGATAACTAGCTAGTTGCAGAGTGAAAGAAGGAGGAAATCATGGAGTAAATCATGCAGAAGAACTAACGAGTTGCGGAGTTAAAGAAGGAGAAAATCAAGGATTAAATCATGCAAAAGGAATCTTGCATCCAGTCCCATGCTCTAACTAAGAGTCTGCATGTAGGTGTGTAGTAGTTCCATCATACAAGAGTCAAAATTTGCCCCAATTTTCAGTTCTTGCATGCAATTTCCCAATTTAAAGAGGAAATAAATTGTACCAACAGAAATGACAAATGAAATAGACATGGAAAATTTGTAAATAAAGGAGCCAAGCCAAAATAAGGGAGAACCTTAGGAGTTGTTGACGCTTGAAGATGAAGGTGTGTGTGATTTCCATGAAAGCTAGAAAGAGAATCCAACTGCCAAGGTACTCACCATCCCTCGTGACAACTCTCTCAAAGGAGATACAATTCCATGAGTGAGAAAGTTGCATGGAAGGAAACGATTCCAAATGAGGGTTGGGATTTGAGAAAGGGAGTCACACTGTCATATGAGGTACGAAATGATCCTCACCATTCATATACGGTTTTATAACACCCATGTGAAGATCACATGAGCTTGGGGGACATAGAAAATATTTTTTCACTGAACAAAACCTTAGAACCGCTAAAACGAGTCCCTCATTAAACTCACTAAGTCTGAATAAAAGGTGTGAGGTACGTTCACCAGATAGCGAGTCGACTAAGAAATTTTAAAATGAAGCTAACATTACTCACCAAATCCATATCCAATGTCGATCACATATTAATATAGAAGGTAAAGTACTTTAAGACACTACTTGAGCTGAGGAAGTGAAGGATAATGTCACATAAAGGTTAGAATTTTTTTTTTAATATAGTTCCTAGTGAGCTATTGAGCGGTAAATTACATGTGATAATGCAAGAAAAAAACATAACAATAACAAATAAGCGATCAATCAAATAAATACAAAGGCTAAGCATTTTGATCGATAATTCAATTAATTAATTTTAGATTTTAGATATATTCAAAAAGTTGTAAAGAGAAAGAATTAAAACATTAATGACTGCAAGTCAAATTCCAATAATTCTACAAGGGATGGCCTCCAGAAATCTGTCTTTCTTATCCGCTCATCTGCTTGCATGGGTCACTATCTATAAGTATAGGTTATGGTAAGATTTCAACATACAAATTGTACGTCAAATGCACATACACACAAGTCGCACAGAAGATGCCCATGTGATAGGGTTGTTCACAGACATAGGAAAAGAAGATGTCCATGTCATAGCTCTGTCCACTGACATACGAAAAGAAGGATGGAACTAAATATTAAATTTAATCTGCAGAGATCAAAACAAGAAAAAGAAATAAATAATAAATTTAATCAGTATATATTTATTTTAAATATGGATAAAGGGATTTAATTTCTTCACTTGCACATGTTTTTTTGAGTGGATATTATTTAAATGTTTTGTAGATTTATTTAATATTTAAATATTTTAGTTTTTTTTTTTTTTTTTTTTTGTATTTTAAGAAGTGTAACAAATTTTAACTTTAACTTTGATGATAGACTCACAACTTTACACATCATAATGAATTGTAGAATAAACCTCCTGCTCAATAAAGTGAAACATTTATTAATTGATTTTCTTTATTATAATTTATAAATCAAATATTTCTAAATTTAAATATGAAAAAACTATTATATCTATCTATCTATCTATTATCTATCTATCTATCTAATCTATCTATCTATTATATATTATATATATATTATAATATATATATATATATATATATATATATATTTTGTAAATCAGCATTTCATATTAATTCATAGAATACATAGAGTACAAAAGGGTCTGCTTGTGCAGAATAAAGAGAGACAACCTTGCCTGTTTACAACGCTTAACAACTGCAAAATCTGTCAAAACGACCCCAAGGCACACCACGCAGGGTGGCACAAAGAAAGGTTGGGGCTAGCAAAATAGAGTGCCCATCCCAGCTTATGGAAAACATAGATAAAGCAGACCATATGGTCCTCCGAGACAGACAAAGACAAAACATGTAGAAGACTAGTGAACTTGAGAAACAGAGATAAAACTAGGCGACCAGTAAACTTGCGAAACAGTAACAAAACAAGTGTTGAGCATCAATAGCAAACTGAGACTACCAAAACATGCCATTACAGCATGAGGATGGTATAATCTTTGGTGGTGGTAGCTGGGTTGGCTGAAGCAGTAGATTTACCAGGCAGAGGTGAGCGTTGAGATGAACGCTTCCCCTAGCTAGTTCATGTGGCCTCCTCCGCACCGTCCCCCACACCAAATGAATTATGGTAAATAGTGTGCCTTAGAAGACTCATCAACACACTCATCTTTTGGGAGATATTTCCAACTTGCTGCACCAGAGCACTGAGCTTGCTGTGAGATCTGAGGATATAACGGAGATGGCTTGATGAACCTGATTAAGATATTCCCCTTACATATTAATTGCCTTTGCTAACATAGTCTTCATGCGCCACATCTATGCCTGAGTACGAACAAATTGGGTTGCTCGAGTGGTTGTTATTCTAGGATCCTGGATCCATTCCATCTCCTTTTCCAACTTTTGTTCCTCCAGGTGCTCTTCCTCCTCTACAACAATTGTTTCAAGTTCCTCAATTTTACACTTTTCCTTAAGGGAAGTTCTTGTTTCATAAGAATCCCGAGCAATCTGCAGGTCTCTATTTGCTGAGGCATTATGGCTACCCTCACGCACCATGCTTCTATGGTAGAGAACAAAGATTCAAAACCTTCTGAAAACACAGTTGATACTATGTTGATTTTCGTTGAAAAGTAGTGCATTACTCTTGCGATTGGAAGTCATAGTTATAGAAGAGAAAAACCATGAATAGCCTAAGGCTTCCCATCTCGTCGTCTTATGATCGCATGTCCAGTCACAATAACTGCTGCTCTGATTCCCACATTTTTGTTGATGATTAGAATCCTTATTATTAATTCTGCCACGCTTGAACCAATTCGCTGAGTGCCAAGTGTCTTCTTTTGTGTTTTGATGTCGGCGGTGCCCATAATTTTTGTTCATTGTGCTCCTTGGTACTAGCCCTATGTTCCTGTATATTGAATGCCACTTTCTTTCTTATACTCCCGGAGCCTGCCATCCACTTATCCTCATGTCCCTTCTATTAGGTGAATTCATTCTCCACATATGGGGAAATTCTTTGTACCCCTTAGCCATTTCTTTCGTTAAATGATGTCCTGCCTCGAAAGAAAAGTGCACCTGTTTCCCAGCTCCGTGCATGTGATCTCCTGCCAATAGGTGTCCAAGGTTGCTAAGGGATTATCAATTCCATAGTTTGCCAAATGATCTGCCACTGTATTCACCTTACGTCTGACTGCATGAAGAATTAATCCGTCCAGGCGGGATAGGTGTTCTGCAATGATTTCTGTTACCTTGGAAAGCCTCCAGTGCCATGTGAATTTACTTGGTTTAGCTCCTGTATACATTATTCTTACTATCGTGACTTCGAGTTGAGAGTTCCCTTCCACCACGGTAGCTCCAGCTTTCAATCTTCTGATAATTCTCAAACCTTGCTCAAGTGCTACAAATTCCATTTTGTTATTAGTCTCTTCACCTAGCGCTTTACTATAAATATGTTGAATTTCACCTTTGTTGTCCCTAAGAACACCTCCAATGCTTGTAGGTCTCGGATTTCCCCTAGAGGCTCTGTCAAAATTGAGTTTGAGGAAGCCTGTTGGCGTAGGAATCCAGGTATTCGCATTGGTATTTAGCTCCTATTGAAAATTCAAAGAAGACGTGAAGGTTCCCATGTTAATGTCAAAAGCTTTCAGAATCTTTAAGTCCGAACTAGAGATGTTTTTGCCTTGCTCTATTCTCCCTTTGGAGAGAATCGTTTGCTTGATATTTTGAAGAATTGTGTCTTTTATGTGATTCATGCCTCTTATTTCATTTAGGAAAACTCGTCGGTTTCTTTCTTTCCAAATTTTCCATGCTATGGACCCTGGTATAAGTTTCCGTATTGTATTAATGAATTGGTTATTGGAGAAATTATTGCTCCAATTCTCTATTGTTTCTTGATTTGAATTCCTAACCCTCTCTATCCTTTGAAGAATGGTTTCTGCACAATTCCATATAATGTCTGCCCAATCATAGGTATTGAGGAGGTGATTCATGGTTTCCTCTTCAATTCCACACATGGGGTAGCTAGAAGGACCTATGAATCCTTTTTCCTGAGATTCTCTCAAGTTAGCGTTCTTTTGTGCATCAGGAGCCATAGGAATCTTTTGATCTTCGGCCATAGTTGGGCATCCCAAACTTTGCTGTACCATTTAACTTTCTCTTCATGCTCAATGCCTTCTATGTGTGTTCTTGCTTCTCTAAGTGTGAAGTTGCCTCCTTCAAGCTTTCCCCAGCATAATTGGTTACTATCCCCTACTTTCCTTATCCTTCTCTTGGCTAGCTGTGTTCGCATGCCCTTTAAACTATTGTTTTCTTCTGTCAGATGATCTATCTCATTGAATAACCATGTTCTCCACGCTTGGTCATTTTCATTAGGCTTCCAATATTGATTTACTGTGGTTGTCCCTAGTTCTTGGTTGCTTCTTTAGATATCTAAGAATTTAGGGCTTTCCATCTTAGGGAGTTGTTGCCATGCATCTTCCCAGAAAAGGGTTGTTTTTCCATCTTGAATTTCCAAAAAACTTTGCTCTTGAATTATGTGTTGGTTGTTTCTCGCTAGGTTCCTATTTAGAGAGCCTTTTGTAGTATGTTGCATTTGGATTAAGTTTTGCAGTCTGTAATTTTGAGCGTAGTTCTCTTTCCAATGTTTGGCCCATGGTAATTTGGGTTCCTTCAGCCAACTACACCATAATGTTGCTCCACATGCATGGTTAACTATGAATGGGTCCTGCAGGTTCAACACTGCCAGATATTTGGGTTTGCATAGCTTATTCCATGCCACTAGCGACCATTTATTCTTCTCTGAATTACCCGACCAGAGAAAAGACCTTTAGATGACCCTCATCTTCTGCAAATCTCCTTTGAGAGCTGGAAGAATGGAGAGCATGTATTGTGGAATGGCCTGGAGGACTGCTTTAATTAAGACCAATCTACCTACAAAGTTAAGGGCTTTGCGTGTCCAATGATGACATATTTTTTCCAGGCTTGCTAAAATCTTTTCCCAGTGCGATTTTTGCCAAGGCTTGTCCCTTAGCGGAACTCCTAGGTATTTCGAGGGGAGAATACTTCTTCTGAAGCCTAGGATGGTAGAAATTTTTTTTTGAACAGCTAGGTGCATATTAAAAAAGAAGATAGAAGATTTTAAGAGATTTAGCTCCATACTTGAGGCCCTGCTGAAGAGATTGAGAATATTTTTGTATCCAAAAGCTTCTTTAGTTGAGGGAGTGCCATGCAACATTATATCATCGACAAAATGTTGGTGAGTAGTTGCTGGATTTGAGGGCAGGGGATGAAGTCCTTCAATAACTCCTTCCTCTTTAGTCTTTCAGATTAGTCTTCTTAAACCCTCCATCAAAATCATGAAAAGGAAGGGGGATAAGGGATCACCCTGCCACAGACCCCGTGAAGGAGAGAATTGGGTAGGGGGGGCTCCATTAACTAGTATTGAAAATCTTGTGGATTTGACCAAAATTAGGATCCATATTATCCATTGTTTAGCAAAGCCAAAGGCTTTCAATATTGCTTCTAGATAGTGCTAGTTAACCTTATCATACACCTTTGACAGGCATAGTTGCATCATCACACTTGGTTTCTTCTGCGTTTGAAGTGTGTGAATCATCTCTTGTGCTAATAAGATGTTGTCCAAAATTTGTCTCCCCTCTACATAGCCTAATTTCTCTTTCGAAATAATACCTAGAAGTACGAGTCTCATTCTTTTGGCTATGACTTTGGAAATAATCTTGTATAGGACATTGCATAGCACAATTGGACGAATCTTTGAGGGTGTGTTAGCTTCGTCCTCCTTTGGAATAAGGGCAAGGAAGGTAGAATTGAGGGACTTGAGGATTGAAGAGGAGCGCCGAGAATCCTCCACTGCCTCCTAGACTTGTATCTTGACTATCTCCCAACAACCTTTGTAAAATTCGATGGTAGATCCATTAGACCCAGGTGCTTTATCATTAGGCATCTCTTTTATGGCCTCTTTCACCTCTTCCAAGGAAATTTCTCGAATTAAATCTATGTTTTGCTCCTTCGTAATTAGCTTGGGCATGGAGGGCGTAAGTTCCTCAATGGCCTCCTCTCTGTCAATCCCAAGTTCCTAAGCACTTTTGATGAAATGGGTTATACGAAGGTTGGAGATCTCTTGATGTGTCTATATCATGGCTCCTTGTTCATATTTAAGGCTTAGAATCTTGTTGGCCCCTCTCTGGTCAATGGCAGATCTATGGAAGAATTTCATGTTTTTTTCTCCTTCCTTAAGCCATTGAACTCAAGACTTTTGCTTCCAAAGTGTTTCCTCCTATTGGCATCATACTTACCAGTCCCGCATGAGCATCTTTTCCCTGTTCACAGTTTCGTGGTCTATGTTACATTGAATCCATCCTTCATGAATATGTTCCAATTGCTCCTCTAGTTTCTTTTTTTCCTTGAATATATTCCCAAAGAATTCATGATTCTAGACTTTGATTTTTGCTTTAATGTGTTTCATCTTACCCTATAACCAATACATTTTGGTATCTTTTATACCAAACAGTTCTTTCCACCATTGTTCAATTTTCTGAATGACCTCAGGATGAGTGAGCCAGAATTTTTTGAATCTAAAAGGTTTATTTCTAGGAGTGCCTTGGATTGCTGCTGTCAATGTGACGGGCTAGTGGTCTGACCCTCCAATGGGAAGAATGTCCTACCCAACAATGATTCCTTCCAACAATATTCTTTATGTTACTATAAATCTATCCAGATGAGAGGCTATTTGCTTTTCACCTCCCCTTTTGTTGTTCCACGTGAAAGCGCCACTCTTGGGGAAAACGTCCACCAGATTAGCCGATGTAATGAAGTCTAGGAAAGCATCAAAGTCTCTATTGAGTTTCCTTATACCTCCTCTCTTTTCCATGAGTGAGGTGATCATGTTGAAATCACCTCCAAAGATTGCCTTAGCTTGAGGGTATCTTAGCTTCAGGTTGAGTAAAGTTCTTAGAAATAGAAGTTTCGCCTCTAGCTTCTAGGGGCCATAAGCATTGGTGCAAAGATAAGTCTCAGAGTTACCTATTACTTGGAATTCTATAGCTATGTAGGATCAGGCTACCTCAGAGGAAAGGAGCTGGATTACTTGTGGATTCCACAAAATGATCAAGCCTCTCTCCCATCCATTGCTAGATGTCTCCAAGTATTCCATGGGTTTACCTAGTTTTTTGCTGATATTGACTATTGTGCTGCTTGAGTGCTTAGTTTCCTACACAAGCACTATGTTTGGTTGTTCCTTTTGGACCACCTTCTTTAATAGACGTTGTTTTGTTTTGCTGTTTAGCCCTCTAGCATTCCAAGAAAGAACTTTCATTTTAAATAGAGTTTAGGAGGTTAGTGAAAAAGCCTCAGGGGCTTTCATCTTACTGAATTCAAGAGAATTTGTCTAAGTTCTTGTAATGCCTCACTCTTGATCCTTCTTCCTCTATTTTTCCGATGCTTGGAGTTGGTCGAGGTTTGATGCAATCCTTGTGTATGGACCCCTAGCGCTTGCTTTGCAGCTCCATATCTGCCCTTTTCCATGCCATGAATATGTCATTGATTCTCTTTACCTCCTCTTCCGATACATGTTCCATTCCCTTCTTTTTCTAGTTCTCAACCATGTTTTGTAGATGCATACCTTCTTGCTCTAGTATATCCCTTAATTCCATATCTTCGATCCTAATTTCACCGGTGAACATCTACGAGTCTTCTTCAACCCCCTCCGTTGTTTCTTGAACCTGAAGAATGATACTCAAAGGGTTCACCTCTAGTTCTTTCATATCTAGTATTGTTGTAGATCTGCTTATTTTCATGGTTTCTTATTCTTTAAGGTTGTCATTTAATTCCATTTCTGTTTCTAATACTTGAAAAACATTGCTCATGTTTCCTTGTGAAGTGCTTGCCTTTGCTTGGCACTTTCTATTTTCTCTCTATTTTGCTTTCGGTCTCGTGAAGATTTCCTCATTCTTCTCTCCTTTGATTTCGTTGTTTTCCCTTGCTGCTTTGTTCAATCGGAATTGTGTGATTAAATGACCATGCCCATGAAATTTTCTACAATGGAACACGATTTGCTCATAGTCTATGGCTTGGAAATAATCCTCGTCTCTATATTCCAGCCATAGGCCCTCATGCAATGCTCCCAAAACATCCATCTCCACGTAGATTCTGGCACAAGAGGTATACCTATTTTGTAATGTCACTTCTGAGGCCTTGATGAAGGTACCTAGCTTGTTACCTACTTGTTCTAGGGCTGCATGTCCCCAATAATAAATCGGAAGGGAAAAAAGGAATATCCAAACTGGAACCTGCTTGAAGGTTTCCTTTTCTGGTATGAAGTTGGGTTTCCATGGCCTTATGTAAAGACCTGCAGAGGCAAAGAAATACGACCCTCCCTTGAATATCTGATCCTTGTCTTAAAAATTCGGAGAAAACAACAGTAAAGAAACCCTTAGCTCCTAAGTGTAGTCTTACATCACCTTTGGGTTACCATTGTTGCTTTATCCATTGGCACAGTGCTCACTCTATTGGCCAGAACCCCATGAACCTACATATCACTGCATGTTCAACCATGTGATCCTGGTATCATTGAATCTTCGGATCATAAATCACAACCCTTAGGGTTTCCACGGCTTTGGGCTTCCATGGACCCTGGTTCTTTTTTTTGTTGGGTGTTGACGTTGTTCCCCCCTGTTCCTCTTTATCTTGATTTAGAACCTCTTCCTCTGCCCCTGCCCATTCCTTCTCCGATTTGTTTCCTTGAGAAAATTGTCATTGGGTTGGATTCTTGCTGTCTCTATACTCTGTACTTTTTCTTTCATCCTTTTCCTTTAGTTTCTTGGTATTTTTACCTTCAGTGCCCCTCTTCCCCTTGCTCGTTGGCTTCTCCTGATCTGCCTTCTCATACCCTGCTATCTGCACCCCATCCTATGTTGTCTTCCTGCTCATCATTATTTGGTTGTATGATGGGGTCCCAGTGGACCCCATGTTTTCCATCTGTCGGGTCATAGTTTGCCCCCTTCTGTGAAGCTCTGCCGCTCTGGCCTTGTTCTTCTCCAAAGTTAGTACCTCAGTTGCTGTAGAATAGTGAGCTTCAAACCCTAGCTTCCACCAGAGCTCATTTTCTCTAAAACATTCCTATATCTAAGTATCTTAATTTAATATTAAAAATATACAATATATTTATATGTTTTTCTATCTTAACAGATATTATTTTATTGTATAATGAAGCATATTCCATAATAAATTGTTTATATTATAGTGTATGAAATGTGCTATGTTTTGAATAAAATAAATTTATAGAAATATATTTTTAAATATAAGATTAAAAATAAATTAAAATATTTAGATATTTCATGAGTACTTTACTTATATTGCATGAAATAGAAATGATTTTATTCATAAATACTTATATTTTATTAAAATTATTAATATTTTGTTTAAATTTTTATAATTTAGAATCCCCAATGAAGATTTTTAATTTAAACCATCTTAATTTAAGATTAATTTTTTATTTTATTAGTTTTTAAAATTATATATATATATATATTATAAGATTATAGAGGTTCATTTCAAATTGCGAATTTTTCTTATCAAGTTTCTTTACTATATATTTCTAAAATATATCTAGTTTAATTTGGTTTTTAATATATTTATATATATATATATATATATGATATATATATTTTATATATATATTATATATATTATATAATGTTTAGAGTTTTCTAAACATATGCACACTAAAGAAAAGATCAATCAATCTCTTTAGTTTTCTATTTGCTAGTAAATGTAATGATTCCCAAAATCTATGTTGACTTTTCAAAGGTTTTCTTTAACTATATCATGGTCAACATGTCTTCGAGTTGATTACTGCACTTGCAAAACCCAATGAATGGCCATACTGTGTTCTCCCTTCAAATCTCCCGAAACCCTCCTATACCAAAAATCAAGACATCATATTGACATTATGGAATGTATTATGTTTTTGTACTTGAGGATTAAATTGTGGATATTTCTTTGATGACTATGAGATAATAACAATTCCCTTGATGACTATGTGGTAATAATAATATTGAGGATGTAAGAATATCTAAAAGTATGTTCACAATCATTAATGAACCATGTCTAATCACTATCCATGATCTAAAAGTATGTTCACAATCATTAATGAACCATGTCTAATCACTATCCATGTATCCAACCAAATGGAGCCATTAGATGAACCACACAAAATACCAAAACCATGTGAACCATTCTCATAACTCAATATTCTTTAGCTACATAGAAATGTGTCTTACTTGGCCTTACATAAGATTGGAAAATAAATTCACAACATACATTGTATCAATTTTAATGGTAGAAAGGTACATAAAAATATTCACTAACTTTATGTAAATTATAGGATTAACTTTGGTACTACAATAATCCTCTACAAAATTATCAACTTCTAACTTCTTTACACATTTTTATTTTATATTTATCAATTAAACCTACGACATATGTTTATGTAAATGTATATCTATGAATGGATTTTATATTCAGGTACATGAATCCATTCTTCCATATTATGTCATTTGAGAATACTTATGTCTAGATGGAGAAATTTCAACTTATAAACCTTGTGTTTTTTACTATAAATTTCACAATATGAGCATTACTCCACACACCTCTCATCATCAAAGACACAATTCATAAATTTTTCATTGCCAACCAATTGAAAAATTCCCAAAACCAAAATAGCCCATACTTTATATGAGAGTAAGAATTTTAATTTAATTTAGTTGGTCTTTGTGGGTGACATTTTTCTACCAATCCTTTTTGTGCCTTCCCATAGATCCATTTTCTGAATGCTACCTTTTGTACATCCCTTTTTACTCGTATGCCATCATTTCCTTAAGGAAGATTATTCCGTTCACTTGTTTCATTTCTTTCTATTACATCAATATTAAATTTAATTGCTTCATGCCAAACTATATGCTTAACTTCATCTTCATAAAACTTGGTTCACCTTGAACATAAAACAAGTAAAATAAAATTATCAATATTATCTCTATGGTTAGATTTTCAGTAAATTTCTTTGATTTAATTTACATTTCTTAGAGGTCGTAGACTTGATATTGGAATTGCACTTGAAATTGATGAAGAAGCTTTTGAAGGTGAAGCTCAAATACCATTAGAGCTTGAATTGTTGCTAGAGTTCATGCGATAAGAAGAAATGTCATATTATAACAAATTGAATTCCACCATTGTTGGTTTTTCTTAATTTACATATAATTTCCATTACCACTCTCCCCCTTCATCAAATATTATAGGGTCAAAACATGCATATGTATTACACATTATTATAGAATCACGGTAAAGAAACATATGCTACAAGACTATCATAAAACTTTTGATAAACTCTTGGTTAGTGGTAATCATTCCTCATTTGACATAGTTTATACTCTCAATAGAGATTTATGTCTTAGTTGATAGTTTGATACATAAATAAAGAATATTTCAGCTAAAAGGTTGGACTAATATATAAAAATGTCCCAACTAGGATATGAAAGCAATCTTTTAGTGTAAGTAAGAGCTCTATATGGAAATATCGTACATATATATATGATATTTTGCGTTTTCCTCATTTTGATGCATTTAGCCTATGAATTTTCCTTTGTACATCACAACCCTTCAATTCTACACCAAAGCACTTCCTTTAAGGACAATGATCCAAATTGGATCATATATTGTTTGTTATCCATCTCAATGCTTTTACGGTGGAAATTTCAGAGAAATTAACTTATAAGAGTTATTTTAGTAATGGACCCAGTTTGGTGAATTAGGGTCAAAAACCTTCTAGGGTTAGTTTAAGACCTTAAATACTGATTTTTGGGGGTAAAACCTTGTTTCTTAAGTGTGCATCCCTTGATGTTATTTTATAATTGAAGATGTGTCTAAAGAAAACATTATGCCTCCCAAAACTTGACCTATTGTGATTGAGAACCATAATTCAATAGCATCCTACATCATCCCCAATTGCGCAAGGAAAAGGGAATAGTCATGTGGTCCATATGAGAAATAATTTAGAAGTGTTGAGTTGTAACTAATATTGAGGGTTGAATGGGTCAAATCTAACCACTAGTTGGTTATTAGGATGTGTTATAATTGGGCCACTAGGGGGAAAATGGGTTCCATTCTATTTTCTTGCATTTTATTCCATGGTAGAGAAGAATAGCTAGGAGTGGATAGAGAGAGAATAAATTGGAGAGGGTTTATGTTCAAATAGAATTTGAAAGGCCACAATCCTTAATCCTTTGTATTTGCATCATTTCCATTTAGAGAAAGAGAGAGTAGAGGAGCCTCACCTTCTAGTTTGGTTTTCCCCTAAAAGGGTTTCCTAGGTCATAGCTGGTGTTCATTATGATTAATATGCATTTTATTTTCACTATTCTCTATTTTTAACATTTTTGTTTGTTGCATACATCAGTGGAAAATGATAACTTGATAAATCCATAAATCTAAGGAATATTAACCAACATAGTATATATTTTTGAATTTCAATATATTTTTATTGCATCTGTTATGATGGACTATCCAATGGATTATCTAGGAAAATTCATAGATCATATTAGTATTAGACAAGGTTTCTTTGTGTATGTTGTGGGGAGTTGCATGGGTTATATCAATTTAATTATAAATCCATAATAGCTTATCCATGGATAATGAATCTATTTTTAATAGCTAATGCAAGTGATTGTCAAAGCCTCCTTTCTTCCTCTCTTGCATTATGACCCAAAGCATTCATAACTCTTCTCATCCAAAATTCTCTAGTACAAGGTGTTTGAAAAGCCCTACAATCATGAGAGAGGATCGCTTGAAGCTTGCATGAAAGTTTTAATCACTAGATTTCATAACCATTATCACTCGAGGCTGAGCAAGGATTTACATACATGACCACACCCAAGACCAAGTGCTTAAATTAAAAGGAGCTAAGGGATTATGCCCTCTCTTATCAACATTTCCCTATTATAGCCCAAAAGTGTTAAACCAAAATTTCTATGCACTAAGAGCTTACCTTGTTATACTTTCATGTGACGAACATCACTGACTAAGTGCACTGAATCTCAAGTCTTGAATATCGACACCACACTTGCTATTTCAATTTAATTCCTACACTCTTAATAAAGTAACCTTTATAAAACTTGTCACCTTCCTCATTCATTTCAATGACATATAATAGACCCAATGATAGAGTCTTAGGCCTTAGCTTCAGTTCTAATCTCAAACATCTACTATCACACTCTTCCATGATATCTTGATAAATGACCCAACATATGACATGCTTTTTTTTGTCTATGGGGCTCATCCAATGATGGGACTACTCACCGCTCGTCAATAATTGTCACGCATTATAGTTTCACAATAGCGTGGTGGAAATATATTGGTGGTAACAATGACCATGAAATGCCCCATATGTAAGGGTTGTTAGTTGATGGGACCACTTGTCGTTTGGCAGTTATCATTGACCTCGTTATTGAGTGGTCTACTCTAAATGGCATGATGAAAGCATGAGATTCATGGTCTTAACTCATCCTGAAATTCCCATGTATATTATAGGTTTAAAAGGGGGGGGGGGGCTCCGGTATTGGAATGCCCTCCATGGGGTCCTTCTTATTTGAGGTGTCGCTTCAAGATGATGCAATCATCCATGTGTAGAAATGAATGAAAATTTGACATAATTTGTTTTAACATGGGATCGATACAATATGGCTTGATTTCACAATTGTTGGCCCTTTTCCACTCTTCCTCTCAAGCCTATTGTAGTCCTTAGCCTCTCTTGACTTTTTTCCTCTCTCAATCCATCTCGTAGTCATCCCTTCTAACCTTTAACTAATCAAATATATAGATTACGTGATGGAGGTTGTAACTAAAAATCATCTTGTAGATCTATATATATTCTCCTTATATAAATTACATAATTTATTAGTCTAATTAGTTGACTCATTTACAATGTGCCAAATGGCCAAGAATGCTAGCTCATAAAAATTGCCTTAACAACCTAGAGTTTTATCCAGAATGAAAACACTTGTATTTACGTGAGAAGGCTCATTTATACAAATGTCAATTAGGGAATTTTCTCCGTTTAGGAAATTACAAGGCCCCTTCAGGTCTAGGAAATGAATGGTGGACTTCGGTTTATGCTCCTACATTAGACTCCCAAGGGGGGAAATATTCATGCCCTTTTAGACATAAGTCTCTCTTGAAGTCATTTTGGATGCCAAATTTTTTTTTGTTATAATCAATTTCTATTTTTTATGTAAACGCGTACAATCAATTATGCTCTGCTAACAATTTTCATTCTTACTTCAGTATGCCTTCTCTTAGGCACTTTCATAATCAACACCAACATCTCATCAATTTCCATGTCCAATTTATCTTCTCGCTAGTACATGTTATCGCTCTTTATCTAGATTGGATCATGATATTTCTTTTCATCCACCTCAATATTTTTATAATGGAAATAATGGAGGAGTAAGCTCATAGGACAATTATTACTAACATGACCTGGTTTCACAAATTGAAGTCTAAAACCTTTCAGGAGAATTTTGAGGCATAAAACTATGTTTTTTGGGCCTAACAGTTTCCCAAATTTACATAGCACCCTTTTCTCCTATTCTACATAAATATATTTTTTCCAAAACACAAGAATCACCTCAATTAGAATTTGTATGGAAACTATATGCCACTTAGAAGTTGACCTTCCCTTTTTCGCCATCATAATTCAAGAGGATGCCACATCAAACCCATTATTTATCAAAAAGGGGCTATCTAAGTAATCACGACGAGGAAGACTCTAGAAGAGTCCATATTGTAACTAAGTTTAAAATTTGAGGGAGTCAAATGTAACCACTAGGAGGTTATCAAGTTTTGTTATAACTGAGCCACTATAAGGAAAAGGGGTTCCATTATTTTTGAGTGAATTTGAACAATTGATGAGAAGAGTGTGTGAGAGGGATATGGATAGAGAAAAAAGAGAGGATTTGTGCACTCTACTATCCCATAGGTCACATGCCTTACTTCTTTGTAATCATGACCATTTTCTATTCAGAGAAAGAGAGCAGAGTAGCCCCAGCTTCTAGTTGTGTGTTCTCTCAAAAGGGTTTCCTATGTTATATATTGTGTCAAATCCTCGTTTATGAATTTTTATTTCACGATTATCTATTTAATACATAATTGTTGAAATATGGCAACAAGAATATTCAAATTTAATTTGTCCTTTAATTAAATCGTGAATTAAAATCCAATTTAGTCTTAACAACTACTTGGAAATAATTAGTTAATCTATCTTAAATTAGTTAGTTGGAGAAATTCAAGTTAGAAGTATTTATGAAATCATGCAAGAGTTATCCATTAAATTAAGGAGATAAGATTGAGTTATATTTGAGTTGTAATTAGTTAACTCAATTTACTGAGTTATGTCCAGTTAAATTAGTTTCAAACTGTTTGAGGAACTAATAGTGAGTTAACAGTCAATTTATGCATTAATGCACTCAACTAGTGCTACTCTAGTTAACTGAAGATTCCCTCATCAGAAACTCATGCATGTCTATTATGAGAAAGACCCAATTGAGATTAATGTTCAAGGACATTGTACTATTCGTTGCATGTGTTTTCTCATGGATAAAACTCATGCATGTAGTCAAGGATAAATCCTTGAGGATTGTGCTGTTTTGAGAGGAGATCATCTACTTGGTAAAAGGAAAATCATCCACAAGGAACAACGCAAGGAAATAGGAGCTTGGATAGCATAGAGGAAGGCTAGAGAGAAGCCAAGATTTCCTGTGAACTTTTGTGAGGATTGTGCTGAGAGCTGGCTAGCTATGAGAGCTAAGGCTTTGTATAATTCCTATGTATTTCCACCATGTATGATAATACAATAGTCTGGTGTTTTTAGTTGAGGCTTTCCCGAAAGTATTTTCATGTGTATTGTGCCATTGATTCTTCTTCTTCTCGTTATATTGTTCAGCTCGATATTTAAGCTTCCACAAATGATAGTAGAAGTAGGTTGTAGTATTCTAATTTGATTTATATTGCATTATCAGGTTAACCTACACCAGATTTTCTACATGGTATTAGAACTATGAACAGTATATTGAGAAGAAAATTCGAAGTTTGAAGTTCAAGGTTGCAGGTGAAAATCAAATTCATATCATACTTCAAGGTTGGCCAATGACGTTCTACAACTTGAGACTCAATTATGCCTTGGAAGGTAGCTCGAATTACATAGCATGGAAAGCTAGAATGGAGGTTGTATTAGAAGACAATGGCTTGAAGGAATTCATTGATCAAGAAAT
>APFE030337323.1:70611-91379 GCA_000404065.3 Pinus taeda
TATGGATGGGTTTCAGATTTTATGAAGATTTGGGCTCCCAAAAGCTCAAAATACATGCAAATTTTGACTTTCTACCCCTTTTTTGAGTTGCAGAAAGCTGCCTTGGGAGAAATGACTTTTGAGCAGTCAAATCAACTCTAAATTAAGAAATTCCAGTGGGGTTGGAAAGTAGACTCACAAACCTTTCCAATGAGCTATCTTGCACCTGATTTGGACACTGAGACGGCCCTCAAACAGAGTTGTCAATGCGCGCGACCAATCAAAGTGAGGGGCGCAACCACTCAGGAAAATTTCACTGTTTTGACCAGTTCGGCCAGCAAAACACTGTTTTTACTTTGGTTGACTTTTGAGGCATGTAAATGATGGATTTTTGTGTAATTTTCATGTCACTTAGATACTTTTACTCTCCTTGAACACTTCTAGAAGTTTCCTTGATATAAATGGTAAATATTTAATGCATGGATAGGTTTCCTAAGTTTTAGAGGCAACTTGTTTTGACTACCTATTATCTAGTGATTAGTTTAGAATGAGTTGAAATAGCTCCTAGGAAGCTGAGCTCGACCCCTAGAGGTGGGGAAAGGAGTTAGATCTTCTATATTATGCCTTCTCTTACTCATTTTCATGGTTGGACTCTTGAGGGAGAAGCTCTATTGTATATTTTACTTGTATCTCTGCAATTTGAGAAAAAGGAAGGCCAGGGTTTTGCAGACATCATTGTGGATTCTTGTGGATTATTATGTTGATGGTGTGCTTCCTACTGTTATTGTAAGTGTGTTTATGTGTTCCATTCCTTAATCTCTTGCTGCTATTTAAACAAAAGAAGTGATAAAGTTTGAATTCATGCATGCCATGCTCAGCTTTCCATTTTGTTTAAATTTTATGTTTTCCACTGTCTAGAGAGGATCAAATTCATTGTTTGCTCTCTTTAGCTTTTCTCCTTTCCTCCTTGATCATCTTTTTCAACTAAAGGCATTAGCATAGTCCTACCTTGCCCCAACGATTCCCCTGCAAAAACTGTGCTCAATCCCCGCACCCTGAATTGCATTCTCTCCAATTGCCACCAAAAATCCAAAAACTCTAAACCAATCCCCCATATCAGTTTACTAGCCTAAAATCCTTGTTCCTAATTGGTCAACTCATCCTATTGACAAAATCCATCGAGTTTTGACCCGAGAGAGCCTTCTCATACATCGTAGGGCTAGCTACGAGGTGAAATGGTTTGATGTAGCCTTGAGAGTTTGTCTATCTCAGCCTAAGTGAATTCCAAGCGCTAACCGGGTGTACTTGCCTACCAGTTGGAGGATAGTGGGTCACAAAGATCTCAAGTTTGATGAGCAGAAGGCCATGCTAGTTTCCCTTGAGAGGGAGCTCCAACTATAGGCTGTGGAGGAACTATTGGTTCTTAAGGAGGAGGAGCCTCAGACTGATGTGAAGCAGCTGCATGCAGAGGTTCCAGAAGTGGAGACATTTACTCAAGAAGAGTCTTCCAGAGATGGACAGAACCACACAAGAGAAGCTAACAGATTGTTAGAGGATGCGAGAGAGAATGTGGAAGCACCATCTTCTCAGCACAGATAGAGGAGGTCACCTGAGAGGTACACTAGATACATGGCCCTTTCTAGGGAATGTGTTGAGACCGAGCCATCTTCATTTGAGGAAAAAGTGCAGCGGTCTATTTGGGTTGATGCTATGGTGGAGGAGTATGACTCCATAGTTCGTAACAGTGTTTGGGACGTGGTTTCAAGACCAGAGAATAGGTCAGTTGTGAGTTCAAATTGGCTTTACAAGGTAAAGCAAGCTGTCGATGGTACTGTGGAGAAGCATAAGGCCAGATTTGTTACCCGTGGATTTTCACAGGTTGAGAGGATCATGTTGCTACAGTATATTTTGACAGAGGAGCAAGATGCTAACATTTTGACAAAGGCATTGTCAATGTGTAAATTCGAGTTCCATAAATACAGGATTGAGGTGGCAGATAATCCATTTCTTTTTGAGAGGGAGTGTTGAAATATGGAAATAAATTAATTAGTTGGATAAATTAAGGTTAGAAGTCTTTCTAAAGTCATGCAAGAGTTATCCCTTAAATTAAGGAGATAATATTGAGTTATATTTGAGTTGTAATTAGTTTACTTAGTTTACTAAGTCATTTACACATTTTCTGATTATGTAGCAACTCAATCTCATGTGTACAACAGACAGGCTTATGCTTTTGGCGTTAGATCTGAACACATGAGCTTTGAGGAAAGGAAGGGGTGATTCAACATCTCCATCCAGGAGCTTCTCGGATAAACACAAGACTTTACTGGCTACCAGCGTAAACTTTATACATCAGAAAGATGACTTTATTGCGATGAAAGTGGTGGAGCGTTTGAGTCATATTAATGATCTTGAAGGATGTTGGAGGGTGCTGAATCTGAAGGATGTTGGAGGGTTGAAGGATGTTGGAGGGTGCTGAATCCTTCGGATCAGATCTTTATATACCCTAAAGAGTGCTCACAATGCTATATAGTTTTTTTTAAGTCCAGTTAAATTAGTTCCAAACTATTTGACGAACTAATAGTGAGTTAACATTCAGTTTATGCATTAATGCATTAATCTAGTGCTACTCTAGTTAACTAAAGATTCCCTCATCATAAACTCATGCATGAATATTATGAGAAAGACCCAATTGAGATTAATGTTCAAGGATAGTGTACTATCAGTTGCATGTATTTTCTCATGGAGAAAACTCATGCATGCAGTAAAGGATAAATCCCTGAGGATTGCGCAATTTTGAGTGGGGATCATCCACTTTGTAAAAGGAAAATCATCCACAAGGAAAAATGCAAGGAAATAGGAGCTTGGAGGGGAGAGAGGAAGGCTAGAGAGAATCCAACAATGCGTGTGAGCATTTGTGAGGATTGTATTAAGAAATGGCTAGCTGTGAGAGCTAAGATTTTTTATAATTCCTATGTATTACCACCATGTATGATAATACAATAGTGTGGGGTTTTTAGATGATGCTTTCCCAAAAGTATTTTCATGTGTATTGTGCCATTGATTCTTCTTCTTCTGGTTATATTATTCACCTCGATCTTTAAGCTTCTACAAATTGATAGTAGAAGTAGGTTATAGTATTCAATTTTGATTTATATTGAATTATTGGGTTAACCTATACAAATTTTCTACAATAATTATAATTTTCATGCATGCACAATAAGCAATAAATTATAGATCTAGGAATCAAAGGAGAAAAAAATCCCCATGTTATAGATTTTGTATTTTTGTATAATTTATTATATTTGTTGTGATGAACTTTATAGTGGAATAACTACGACATATTATGAATCATATTGGTATTCGAGCAAGTTTATTTAGGTATATTGAGGATATGTGTGGGGGACTTAGATCGGCTAATAAAAAATTCATAAAGCCACAATCATGGTTGAAAAACTTGTGAATAACCATCATGATCCTGTAGATGAGAGGAATTCATGGTTTGAAGCACAAGTCATAAATATAAGTCATAATGTGAATCTCCTCATGTTAGCCCTAATAAATAAATCTGGTCCATGTGGGAAAGATAGGGGTTCTAACATAGAGGATTGATTAGAGGGGAGATTAGGAGATGAGTAAGAAATAGATAACAAGCTGGAGAAAGGACCTGAAAGAGATCAACCTAGTTCTGGGGTTGTGAACCATTAACAGTCCCTATTCAAAATATAAGTGAAGGTTATTATCAAGTTATACCAAGGTGAGATCAAGGATATGAAAATAAATCACTCGTTGCAATAATTAGAAGTTTATTTAAGTATTCATCATATAGAGAAAGAGCATAATATTTTATTTTCATAGCTGAAATTAAAAGGCCACATCCTAACTAGGTGGGAAGGCCACACAGAGACCTTGAGGTAGGAAGGAGATCCACTAGTGACTAAGTGGGAGGAATTTAAATCTCTCATAAAGTCACAATTTTACCCTATTGGGTATGTAGAGGACTAGTGGATCTGGTGGAATTACTTCATGTAGAAGCATGAGTAGAGTGTATAGTAGTATACCACAGACTTCAAAAAATTGGCTATAATGTTAGGTATCTCCCCATAGAACCGATATGTACTCCTATAGTATCTAGGGGGTCTACATAGCCATTTGTGGAAGAAAGTGATGATTTTTTATCTTAGACCAATGGATGAGTCTTCTATATAGGAATAATACCTAAAGAACATAGGCTAGAAGAAAGGGAAATAAAGTGTATCGGAGAAAATGGAGTACGAGGACACTTCTGAGGAGGGGAAGAAGAAGTGCAAAGGGGGGGAATAAAAACATGGAAGCCACAACACAATAGTGCAAGGATCCAAGAACCACTACAACCATTGTAATATTGATGGTTATACATAGGAAAAGTGTTGGAACTTGAATCCAAAGAATAACTCGAAGAAAAAAATGAAAGATAATAAGAAGAAAAATATCATGGCCAATGATTCAAGCACCCATATTGAATGCATCTTGCACATGGATGAGAATATTTTCTTCACATCAATGCAAAAGGGTTAATGTTAGTAGCCTTCAAGAAAAGGAAGAGAAGTAAATGATTGAACTCTACCACAAAAATATAGAGGTTAAGAACGAAAATATTGATGCTCTCTTTGACTCAGCAAAAC
Source organism: Pinus taeda (assembly GCA_000404065.3). NCBI lineage: Eukaryota > Viridiplantae > Streptophyta > Pinopsida > Pinales > Pinaceae > Pinus > Pinus taeda. Next base: position 75,252 of record APFE030337323.1, read on the forward strand.
AAAAGAATCTCATTTCAATAGAGTTGGTTGAAAAATTGGAATTAGAATTTTGTGATCATCTAAATCCATATCAATTGGGGTGGATAAATAAGCACGTAGAGTTAAAGGTAACAAAATAGTGCAATATTAGATTTCCTATTAACGATGATTTTATTAATGAAGTATAACTATATGTAGTTCCCCTTGGTGTATGTGGAATGGTGTTTGGAAGTCCCTACATGTACGTGTAGGATGAAATCTTCATGCACAGATCCAACTAATAATGGATAATCAAATATGAAAGACATTCAACAGCAATGCACATAAAGGCAAGTGTAAATTTTTTTTGGTAAGTGCAAACCAAGATAGGAATTTGATCATTTTTAGCAAACAATTTGTTCTATTTCTAGTAAGAGAGAATCAATTTGTAGAAGAGTCAATAAGAGAAAAGGCATTCCTATAGGGGTGTACTACTAAATAGAAACAACAACTAGAAGTGTTACCATATGCATACAAGAATGTGTTCCAACAACCTAGAGGTTTACCACCTGAAACTAAAGTGGAGCATGAGATCCAACTATTTCAAGACTTCACATTGCCAAACATTGGGTTGTACAGGAACTCTATTATAGAATCAAGTGGAATGAAGAAACAATTACAACAACTTCTATAACAGGGTATCATTCGACTCAATACATCACCCATTGGGTCACCCATCATCATAATTCCAAAAGGAGATGTGACTTGGAATATGTGCCTTGATTACACAATGTTTAAAAAAATCATGCTCAAGAATAGGTACCCATTTCCCAATACAAATGATATGTTGAATCAATTGTAGAAAGTGAAATATTTCACCAAGATGGATGTAGAATCTAGATATCACTAGGCTCAAGTCACAAAATAAGATACCTAGAAAACCACCTTCAAAACCAAGAAAGGTTTTGTATGGGTGGTTAGTTATGCCATTTGATCAATGCAATGCACCAACTATGTTTATGAGGTTAATGAATGATATATTGTTCCCTTTTATAGATTCACTTGTTATTGTCTATTTGGATGGTATACCAGTATACAATGCTACTTGGTAGGAGTGCATCTCACATTTCATGTAGGTGTTGGAGACATTAAATAAGCACTAGCTTTAAGAAAATGTTAATAAGTGTTAGATTTCACAACATTTTTTGGTGTATCTAGGGTATGTGATATTTAGAGGAGATATGAAAATATATCATGCCAAGATGGAGGCCATCATGAAATGGTTGATTCCTGCAAATGTTTATGTTGTTATGAGCTATGTTGGGGCAACACAATACTTGAGGAAATTAATAGCCTCATTTTCAATGGTAGGAACACCACTCCACACATTAATAACACATGGTAAGAGTTTCTAGTGAGGAAGCGTCAACAAAGAACCTTTGAGGATTTAAAAAAGAAGATAAATCAAGCATCAATTATATAATTACCAAACTTGCAACAATCCGTTAATGTGGAGACAAATTATAGTGGGCATGTTATAGGCATGATATTATGTGGAGAGGAAGGAATATACAATATCATCCTAAAGTGTTTCATCGGGTAGTTAATAACTACCCTATGTATGACAAATAATTGTATGCCTTAGTGAAAGTTAAGAAGAAGTGGAAGCACTACCTAATGGGGAAGAAGAAAGTAACCCACACTAATCACCATCCACTATAGTACTTGTAGGAATACAACAAGCTACAAAAAATGAGGCATTACAAGTGGATGGGGCATCTATAAAAATATTATTTAGTGATCAAGTGCAATAAGGGAAGTACAAACAAGTTGGTAAAAAATTCTTTTGACGCCACGCACATCAAATATCATAGCTTTTGGAACCCTAATGAACATCGATCCCTTAACCCATGATGCATGCAAAAAAGCCTATTTAGAGGACTAGGACTTCAAGGAGCTATTTTAGCAGTGTCAGATTTAGAGTCATGTGCACGATGGATACAACACCATTAACTACCATCTTTATGATGGGTTAATCTATAGGTTGTTATAATTTAAGTGATCCTATATGTGAGTAATTCTATATTAATAGAGAGGCTCTCACCTCCAAGGTTGCAGGGAATGTTTTTCGTAAGGAAGATAGTGGCCAACTTGCAGAGGTATGTTTATTGGGCCAATATGCAGGAAAAAGAAGATTGGTTAATAAAAGATTTGATGTTTTCTTTTACTAACAATCCTAGTAATGTGAAATAGGGTATATATGATCCCTCACCTATACCCACTTGTCAGTAGGAAATAGTTTCCATGGAATCGTGGGAAGTTTACAACCTAGGAAGGGACAAAACTACCTATTCATGGGAGTTTATAGGTTCAACAAGTTTTACTTCTTGTTTCTAATGATGGGTGAAGTGTTCACATAAAATGTCAAACATTTCAACTCTGTTTAGAATATTTTTCTCCAAATATTCTTTCTAAATATGAATTACAAATGTGGAAAATGCATTCGAGAAGAAAACAATAAAATAAAATAAAAATAAAAATAAATAGATAAATTATTTAAATAAGTCTAGTTACAATTTGGGATATTAATGAGCATCATCTCGGACAGGGACATGACATTTCTCAATGCATTTTGGACTATATTGTAGGAGAATATGGACACAAAGTTGAAGAGGTCTACAACATTCCATCCATATATAGATGGTCGGATGGAAGTAGTCAACAGGAGTTTGGTAAAAAATTTGATGGGTTACAATATGAATCACCTAAAGTCCTCAGATAAAAATTTGGTATTATTAATGTGGGCCTTATGCACCTTAGTCAACAAGGAGTAAGTGACTCGGCCCATGACTCTTTAATAGACCGAGTCATTTGGACTAGTCACCCTTGACTCGTTTAAAGGCTCCATTGGCCCTGCGCCTCTTACTCTCGGAATACGAAAAGACAAGGGAAATGCAAAAACTATACTTAATCCATGCATATATATATTATATATATATATATATATATATATATATATATATATATAATATATATTATATATATTATATATATATATAGATACCACACACCACACACACACACACCACCAACACACACACACACACACCACACAGATAGAAGAGAGAGAGAGAGAGAGAGAGAGAGAGAGAGAGAGAGACTACTATTTAATCAATGCAAATGTGCATCTATACAAAAGGAAAGAAGAAATCCAGAAATTGATGTAACTGGCACAGTGCGGGCAAGATAAAGAATGGATGAACGACTCTAACTAAGATACAATTAATAAAAAGAAAAGATAATTTTAAACTATATTGATTGATTAGATCTTATCTCAATCAAAAGAAATCTAGAGGTGAAAACTAGCTTGGACCTAGATTAAGAATAACTCAACAAATCAAAGAAACAATTCAGAATATGAACTGGTAATTAACATTCTAACTCCAAAAGAGAGATACCAATTGAACTAGAATATTATTTCACTCTTACTGTAACAATAAAAATAAAATGAAAACAAATAAACCAACCAATATCCCATTAAAACGATAAATACTTATTAGATTAAGGAATAAAATCCATGTTCAAATGCAACTAAGATTCATTTCTCCTCTGCTTAACCTACAAGAAAACTTAAATAGTTATAAAAGAAGCATGAATTGTGACATCTAAAAATAATACGTGGTATATCATACTCATATGAAGAAATAGAAATGAATTAAAACATGAATTTAATCTTACACAAAAGAAGGAAATAATACACAACTAATGTGCAAGACTAAATGTTCTCCATCTGCTAGTACAAGTGGGAATAAAAACCCTAAAATATGAAGAGATTTACAGCAATGTTTCTTTCTCTATTATCTTTGAGATTCTAATCCTCTACTATAGGCCACAGAAATAGACTTAAGCTACAACTATAATTATCCTATAATTTGTGGTCCTTGGCTCCTCGAACACCCCTCCTCCTCCATTTTATATATATATATATATTTTATTTTATAGGCATGCAAGAGTTTTTATTCATTAATTGGATTTTATTTTCCTCCATATCATTAGAATTCCAAATATTCCTTTCATCATCTGTGATCCAAACCATAAGACATTGTTAGACTACAAATCTTTTAGAATTTTTTTGAAACCAAAAATCAAACTAAAATCAAACTCTAAAACTAATCTAAATATAATTGAAACTTAAAATAAAAATAAATTAAGGAATTAAAACCCAAATATAATTATATTGAAATTAAAGAGAAACTAAATGATATAAAAATAATATTTATTATACTAAGCATCAAAATAAAATAATTGTAAACAAATTTAAATTTAAAATAAATGAAAATGGGGGGAGAGATTATGGGTCGGGAGCTCTGAAGCACTAGGGTTTTGAACAGGGGGTGACAAGAATGAGCTAGTAACAATGGAGGGGCTTGGAGGAGGAACATTGAAAACCCTTGAACAATCTTCTTTATTATAAATATCAAATGTTCAGAGAAGGGAGAGAGAGAGTACAATCATAGTCAAAGTAGACTTGTAAATACCACTATGCCAATACTGAGCAGATAGCCCTGTCAAATTTAGTCTTCAATCTTTAGCCTTAACCAGAGATTTATGATGGTCAAGGCAAATACAAAATTGACTTGGTCATGGATCAACAAATGTGAGCTTTTGTACTGAAGTTAAGACACCCAAAGAAACATCTAGGCATAAATGTGGTTCTAGTTAGGGCACATATCAACCCTAACTTACAGCAACAACCCTGAGAGATCACCCTCAAAATACTTCACTCTTCCTTGTTGTAGGAGTGGTCCCGGCTAAGCTAACATATAGGATTCATATCCTTCATTTAACATATGTTCAACCACTATAATTTTCATAGAGGGACTGTGACCTGCAATATAAAAATACACAGCCCAGAATAGCCCTTAAACAAAAATTACATAAGTCAAGAGTTCCTCTAAGAAACCTCAGCCTCCTATCTGAAGAACTCAGCTTGTGAAGAATACCAAACAGATTCCAAACTTTCCCTTGATACCTTCACTAGAGAGCTTCCTCTTCTTTGGCCATTTCAGAGAAAATAGAGAGAAATTCATGTGTCCAATTGAGGTTGAAGGCACCTCTATTTATACAATTTGGTAGCAGGTCAAGAGACGCACCTATTGGAGTTCTTGAGCCAACATAGAGATAAGGCTCACCTTGATAAAAAGTTTATGAGAGAATGAATTCAAAAAGAGGAATTTAATGCCATAATTATCTTCCCCAAAGGGGCTATCCAATGAGGAATTTAGCCCTAGCTTCCAATTTTAACACTACCTCTTAGCTAGGGACAATTCCACCTACAAATCCATCCATCATCAATCATCATGCCATCCTTTCATCATGAACCATCTATGTATCTCATCTCTTCTATGCTCTGTTGAACACTGATATGAATAATAAAGAAGAATCGATCGAGAGTGAGTCACAAGACCTTGACACTCTCCATTGACAAAATTCAGTCCACATAACCAAAGGTTGAACTCTAATGAGACTTGATCCCAAGTGATCAAGTTGAATAAACATAATTCATCCTAGACATAGTGAGTATTACAATACACAATGCGTCCATGAGTAGTGGTATGGTTCCAAACCACTTTTCCCAACTCATTGGCCAGATCAGAGGTACTTCTGATGTGTCCTGGGCTACATGGGTAGGATGATGTAAGAACATTAGCAAGGAAAGAATATATCAGATCATTCTCACTACCACTCATAGGGAAAGGGGAAACCACATCCTACAAACACATGTCATAATTACACATAGGGAAAGAATGAACCACATCCTACAATCACATATCACAATCATCATAGGGGAAGGATAAACCACATCCTACATGCATGAAAAACACCAATAGTAGGGAAAGGATGAACCCCATCCTCCATGCATGCGAATCACATAGAATAGGGAACGAATGAACCATGTCCTACAAACATGCCACAATCATCAATCGTAGGAAGGATCATACACGTGGGGAAAGGATGAACCACATCCCACCGACATGTCAACCACCAATCATAGGGAATTAACATCCTACATGTGGGGAAAGGATGAACCACGTCCCACCGATAAGTCAACAGATGCCTATATGCATATCTCACTGGGGACTCCGCAGGGGAAGGTGAACCACTCACACTACACACATGTCAACCACCATGGGGTATCACAAGGGAAGGTGAACCACTCACCCTATTATCGCTCATAGCTTAATAAGTACCCCATGTCTTCAGAAGCTCGCAAAGCTCAATGTTCCATCTTAACAAAATATCCCTTCACATGGGGGATAAAGCCAGGCTTATTTCTAAAAATTAATGATATTTTTGAATCGCTAATCTAAACCTCAATGGCTCCACACAACAAATATACTAGTAGAGATCATTAGTGGCACTTAGAAATATTTTGATTCTCGGATATCTATTGTAGAAGATACTTACTTGTTCTTACTCCCTCTTACTTAGGGAGACCACAAGCCTAAGATCGTCTTTCCAGAGTATAAATCATCCATCAAGCAACCTTCTCATCATTAGATTCATCTACTTTGAAGATAATTTATTAATACACTCAATCATGCCATGATTCCAGTTATACTTGTTGGGAAGATCTAATAGAAAAATCTGACGGAAACTCAATATGTAATGATTAGTCTCTTATTCATTTTCGTCGAAGTCTGAAGGTAGCTTCATCATTAGATATAAACTTTAGAAATCAATAATGCATGAGAGGATGCTATCATGGTTCTATTCTCTTGAGGTAATACATTAGAGAGTTTCCAAACCTTCCTCCAAGGATTGGGACTTTGCCTTTCCTTCAAGAATCATTCTAATCCTGATGTTTTAAAGTTTAGACATCAATTTAGTCAATCATTTGAGCTTTATTGTAACATCTCAGTGTTGAAGTGGATTCATTGTAAACTTTTATTTCCGTAAGTCATAGTGAAACATCCTCAGACTTATCACATGCCAGTTTAATTTGTAGATTCTCAGCAAGGCACATTTTAATGAGGCAAAACATGTTGATTACAACTATGGAATATAATTTATTTAGTAAAGGGTCTTAGAGAGCTGATGTATTTATAAAATTCTTGTCCAGACTCCAACCATATCTCCTTCATGTAGTATTCCTTCATACTATACATAATCTCAGCAATGTAGATTCTAGATTTTTGTAGCATTTCGATAATACATCCTATAGCTATTGTTATTCTCAAATTAAACTTAGCTGACATACTTATAACATAGGATGGCACATTCTACATCTCTTGAGATCATCAATAAGTTGATGTAGTCTTTGGACCATTTAAACTAATGCAGATAGGTCTTTGTCGAGTAACAATTTGGATTTTGAATGGTGTCTTAGCATGTCTCCTTAGGTATAAATGTAATAAGAGATTTAAGAAATACTCCTTAAATCTTTTTATTTTCAAGGTCATCTTTACCGAAGTCCTTTTATTTTTTAGGCTTGGTATTTTAAGAAAAGGAATCAGGTTAAATCAAAGAACCAACTCCCTCTTTGTTAGTTGATACTGCATAAGATACAAAGGATCTTGGTCTTTCCAACACATATTTGTACTTCTGAATCACAGTGATCAACAGAGAGATTATATTCATTTGAGACTTGCTTCTTTAATGATGTTAATGTAGGGATCTAGGGTAATTCATTGTGGATGGAGTTCAAAACTGAAAGAGGATAAATGCTGATGTGAAACGTCAAATGTTCTTCGTGTCTGTAGATTTATTCCATTCCAGTGTGACCAAAGGATTTAATATAGATATAGCCACTGTAAATAATGATTCCCCAGGTTGGCTTAATTGATTCAATCATGATAATGCTAGAGGTATTTATCATGGATCCAGTTGCACATGATCATCGAATATTCTAATGCTGCGGTCCAAGACTCATGGCAAGGAGATGAGATTTATTTAAAACCACTCATGAGATGATAAATCTAATGATCATATAGGAGTCTTGACTCCTTTTTCTTTTATTTCTTTTGATTTAGGTTCATTTCAGATGAAACAAGTTAGACTTCTTATTTTTTGGGATATGACTAGACTTATGAAGAGAATTTTGGCATTCACGATTAGGTGGTATTCTAAAGTAGCTCAGAAAGAAAACAAATATTTGTGCTCTTTTTTTATACTTCATTATAGTCACAAATTGAGCCTTGAAAATGATGTATATGAAGGTCAATAACTGGAGTCACTTCATTGTGATTGGGATTGAGAGTTCTTCTCTTTTGATTTGTTCATAACTTGACAGTGAACAATTCTCCTTATCAAAATTTCCATAGGACACTATTGTGAAAATACCATAACTGTATTTGGTTGCCATATATCAACACTTCTAAAGTTGTATGAATATTAGAATTCCTACAAATATCATGCCATGCCAATAATATTCTATATTGTAGAGGGACAAGAAGCCACACGAACTGTAGAGGCCATGTCAATCTATATAATCTGTACCATGCATATAATGTGGATCAATTCTACTCTGTTGAGATGATTTCCATGACTTCAATACATATGATTCATTCAAATTTACATACCTTCATATTTTTGTGCCAATGTGCAGAGGTCTTAAAATTACAAATATGATGAACCAAAGGAGATGAAATGGGTGAAGAACCATCATCCATAACATAAGAAGTTTGGGAGGGATCTTGCCAACCCTATGATGCCATATCACACATGGATATTGTTTCGAGATGACAACAGGAACCCAATACAAAGATTTGATAACATTGATTTTAGATCCAATCAAGCCTGAGATGAGGGAACTCAAGTCAAAGAAGACTAATTATAATATTTTATAAGGTAGGACTCCAGATCACTACATTCTTGATCCAAAAGTCCTCCACTCTATATTGAAAATCCTTATCCTTTATAAAGTTGTCATCTGTTGGTTCTAGAAGTTGATCTATGATGACATTAAGGTCACTGATTATTTTAACTCGGAGGATCTTGGTGAGGGCTTTAGTGGCATGATGTTCTTACCTTTCTTTAATACTTGTAGACCTTCAAACGATGTGGCCTGCTTTCCAAACAAGGGTTCTATACTTTTTTTTGTTTGTGCCATATTTAAGGTCTTAAAACCACCTCCAATAGTCCCTAGTGCTTCATATTTTATGTTTGTTATTCATTACAACATCTTGGCCTCCTAAGCAAATGATCCTAGGCCTATGGACTCCTAGTTGTGGCCTTCATTCTAAGAGGAAGAACACACAAAACTAGCCACGACCCATTCACCAATATGCCCTTAACCAGAGAGTAGTTCTTCTCCTAAACGCAAACCTGATGAGACAAAACCTAAACTAAAATAGTCCCATTCATGCTCATATTCTTCCTCCTTAAGCTTCGCTGCCACATAGATATACTTTCCAATGAGCACATGTCATATCATGAATGATGGAGGACACCTCTATATATATACACAATCATAAGGAGCCTTATCAACAAGCTTCTTAGGGATTGCATTCCATCTTGCTTGGGCTTATCGTCACCTCGATTGCGATACCATGTTGAATTTTGATAATGAACTCTTTGCTAAGGAAAATTACTTCAATGTTTCATATTATCCAATTTACAATTATAATTAGATCCATTAGCATCCACATACTAATCCATTATCACATCGATAGTAACTGAAGAAATAAAGTAGAAAATAAACGAAGAGGATAAGCCAAGACAAGAGAATACACATATTGGCTCAAGCGAGGAAAACCCAAAGATGGGGAGAACCATTGAATGATCTTCTTTATTATAAATATTAAATTTTCATAGAAGGAGAGAGAGAGAGTACAATCATAGTAAAAATAGAATTGCCAATACCATTGTCCAAATACTGAGGAGATAGCCCTATCAAATTCAATCTTCAATCTTCAGACCTAACTATAGATCAATGATGATCACAATGGCTACAAAATTGACTTGATCCTAGATTAATAAATTCAGCCTTTTGTAATGAAGAGAAGACACCCAAAACAAAACATAGCAATGTAGTTCTGTTTAGGGCACATATCATCCCTAACTTACAATAGCAACTGTGAGAGATCACCATCAAAATACTTCGCTCTTCCTTGATGTAGGTGCAGTCTTCGCTAGGCTAACATATAGGCTTCATATCCTTCATTTAACATATGTTCAACCCTTGTAATATTCATAGAGGGACTACGACTTGCAATAGAAAAGTATGCAGCCAAAAATAACCCTTAAACACAAATTACATAAGTCCAAACATCCTCTAAGAAACCTCAGCCTCCTGTCTAAAGAACTCGGCTCATGAAGAAGACCAAATGGATTACAAACTTGCCCTTCATACCTTCAATGGAGATATTCCTCTTCTATGACCATTTTAGAGAAAATAGAGAGAAATGCATGTGTCCAAATGAGGGTGAAAGCAACTCTATTTATACAATTCAACATGGAGTCAAGAGACGTATCTATTGGACTTGTTGAGCCGACATAGAGATAATGTTGACCTTGATAAATTTTGAGTAAGAGAATAAATTCAAAAACCCACTTCTACTTATCAAAATTTGACAATCTTTAGATCGATTTTGGTCCTCTCGAAAAGAGGAATTTAATGAAATAATTATCTCACCCAAAGGAGATGTCCAATGTGGAATTTTCCCCTAGTTTCCAATTTTAACACTTTCCCACATGAACGAAGGTGATCCCTGCACTTGGATACCCCACACTTCCTCTATGACTTGCACAATTTCTTGTGTCTCCCAATTTTTCCTGATCGTTGTGACAGTGTCTTGGCATTATTCAAACTTCTTCTTTATCATGGAAGCAGTTTGACAGAGTTTTCAAGGTTCTTTTTTATCTCTCTCATCCTCTTGTTGAACATATGGACCTTGTCCTTCAAGTGTTCATTCTCTTCTTGAAGCTGAGCATTACTGGCCTATAAGTCTTCCAGTTTTTCTTTGCTTGCTTTAGCGATCTGCAATGTTCTATTCAAAGTTCTAGAAGCTATCATGGTCAAGGATGCAACAATTTTGATACCTTATTATCCATAAATGAGGGACTTATAACCCACCCACTCACTTTACCAAGAGGGATCCTCTACGAAAGTTTGTTTGTGGTGAACCTCATACTTATACAGAGCACTCTATCTGGAGAATGGCCACTAGGCCTCTGTTCCTCTACCTTGTGTAATGATATTTATTCTTGGAATGACTACAAGGTTTATGTTCACTGTGTATCCTCTGCTTTGGATTACTGGCTTATTCCTTCTTTATGTAACCTGCGCACAAGGAACCAGAATACAACATAATTGAAAGTCCTTTTTTCTCAATGAGCAAAACAAAGTTAGGTATCTCAATCTATTTCAATTTGAGTACTCCGTGCAGTTTCTATTGGCTATCTTCAAGGCTTGGAAATACCCAGGCCAATGCCAATAGTGGAAACCAAATGCAACTAGCCTGTGATGAAGATATATATATTTAGTCTAACAATAACTATCTCCTATTGAACAACTCCTTCAAGTTTAATAGAAATCCATGACTAAGTTATAGACTTCAAGGATTCACTTTGCAATTCAAAGGTGGTAGTTGTTGCTTAAATAGAAACTATCCCACTCCTTTGAAAGGTCTATGGGATCCATGTTTGATAATATTTAGGTGACCCCAACCCAAAATCGAATTAGATTTTGCGAGAGATAAGCTTTCATTTGAAACCACAAGTAATAATTACCCAATTCAAAAGGTATACTATTTAATTCATATCATGTAATCCATGAAGTAAGTATCCTCTCATGGAACGACAATCATCCCATACTGTCACTTGTTACAACCCACATATAAACCTAAAGAAAAAAATTTATTGTCTACCCATAACCCAAATCCTCTGGAAATCACATTATGTTTCATTACATTTTCAATACTTTATTAAAAGAGTGCTTCAGATGAGCAACAAGCCCATGTAAGGTTGGATTTGATATGCAATGAGAGATTGCTAGGGTTGAGCAGTTGAGGGATCAATTGATATTGTGGTTTGTATAATTTTTAGATTCCGGTCATCTTTTTCCTCTATATTTTCAAGCTATTTTATCCAACTAGATCCCACATAATTTTATTATTATTATTATTATTGTGGAACTTCTACTCATTCTGGGACAAAGTATGTCCCTACCATAAGCTACTTAAATAGGATAGGCATTGTATATACTTTGTCTTCTTCATAATCAAGTTCAATTTTCTCCATTTTTTCTTTTTCCACTCTTACCTTCTACCATTTGGAGGATGGATCCTTTACACTTGCATTAACGTTTAAAATAGGCCAAATTTAAACAATACCTTTCTTAGCTACAGGTATACCATGTCTTTCATATGAACAGGACATTGAAAATGGACCAGATTTGTACAATGCATTTCTCAGCCACAGGTCAACCAAGTGTGTGATATGAATAGGTAGGTGGATGTGCTTCAACTAGAAGGTACTCTGTTAATTTCGTTTCCAACAACTTGATTTCCTTTAAGGCACCAATCCAATGCCTAGAGAGATCCAACCACATTTAGCACAAATTCATTCTAAGAGTTGAGAGGTTAGAATTAGATATATTGTAATTAAAATCTTGTATTAATGTCTACACCACTATAGGTTAGTATTGGATGTATCGTAATTAAAATTTTGGATAAAATCTCTTCGCATGGGTGATGTATTGAAATATTTATTGCATCCACTAAAGCATTTTGACATGAACAAAGGAAGTAGTAACACTATATAAAATTTGTAAATGGTAGAATTTAATTCCTCTTCATTCCATTAGCTATAGTTCTACAATTCAAGATGTTTATTCTAGTGGATAGAGCTATTGCATCCAAATCCTCATCTCTTTTTATATTAACTAAAATAATCTCGTGAGAATATAAGAAAAGGTTGTCCTTTCCAAACTTTATCAATTCCTTAGACTGGAGATCTCATACAACATCATAAAAGCCATCAGTTAATTAATCATTCATGCCACAAAAAGACTCAGTGCTATATTTTTAAGATGCCCAAGACAATTCTTCCATGGATCTTATTTCTTTATTCGGCTTGGAATTTTTTATTAATGGCACTAATAATACACCATAAATGAAAACAATAATCTCACAAAGAGTACATAACATTAAAACACAGACATGGAGAGATCTCCCTAGAAACCCAACTGGGAAGTAAACTCGATTGATTAAAATTTTTATTAAGCATGCAACTAATTACATAAGGGTGATATATACACATATTTAGTCTAGTATTACTCACTGACATGAAATTTGCAGATGGATATGGCTCAACAAAAATCTCCACTCACCACGGGACATAATATGTCCTGTTCTCATCTAATCATCAACGAAACTTCTTCTTTGAACTCCCATTGCTACTATTCTCCATTTCATTGTCATCTCTTCTCTCTATTGAATGCCCTTTTTCTATAGAGCCTTCATTTTTAATGGACTAACTTTGAATTCCAACCATTACAATGGTTTGTTTCAACTTCTGAGTGAATTATGGAAATTTCCTCAACTTTGCCAAAATAAAAACAATTAAATTCTTGTTACAAAATTTACAAAGAGATTTGACAAAGATCCAATTCATTCAACTTTCCTCTTTCTCCATATGTCCTTGTTAGCTTTTTATTGTGGTCTAGGACTTCGCTACTAACTCAGTCATAATCTTGTACCATATTCTATCACCACTATTTATTTTCTCAACACCTATGTAATATCGTAATTTTTTAGCTACCTACCAAACTAGTGAAAAGGTCAAACTCGAGTGAAGGACATCTTAGATTTTTCAAGTAATGAGACGACGTTATAGCATGGTGGGATCAACAAGCTAAATATTTTACTTGGTTTTCGTGTGATAATGTTTGATGTCCCTTATGCCATCCCATGTACTCTTTGGAGTCCCATTAAGTCCCTGAGATTTAGGGTGCTACAGTTAGGGACAAGGAGGGAGTTGTTCTTATATATGTTTAAACATGAAGAAATTAATTTCCCTTCTTATTCAATGTAGTATTCTTTATGTGGTTATGTCCACACCCCATTTTTAAAGTAATGTAAATTAAGAAATTAAAAATCATAATTAAAAATAAAAAAATACCTACAAAATATATATGTCCTATACAACAGGGGAAAGAATGAAATTCCTAAAACTACTATCCTTGTTGAAATGAATATCCAAGGCGTTTGGGATGGTGGAGAAAAAAATTCTTGCAGAATTATAGATAATTTCTCAATATTTTCCTCCAAAAACTATCGTCAATAAAATTTGGTTAGACCTATAGTCCAAATGACCTGCAATATTGACTTCTTGTTCAACCACTGAAAATAACAAGATAAATTGGCATTTCTAGCCTAAAAGCTAGCAAAAAGCATTTTGGATTTGATGGAATTACAAAGAATATATGTTAATGTTGTACAATCCAGATTAAGATGTTTACAATTGTGGAGCAATAGTGAATCTTCTTAGCTCACCAACAACCATATAATTTCTTGACAACTTTCAAAGAGTTACATCTAACAAGAGTATAAAATGAGAAATTAGTGACCAGGTGAGTAAAAAAGTTAGTCACCACATCTTTTCCAAGTGAAATACTACGAAAAATGAGCAACCTTAAGTGACCGAACTAAAAATGACTAACATAAATCACTAATTTTGTCGTGGGTTAAAATATGTGACCAGATAATAAGTAATACAACTAAAAATGACTGACATGAATGACTAACTTAGTCTAAGAACAAAAATACAACTACCTAACAAGTACTAAAATAATATGAATCGATTTTTTATGTTAGTCATCTTAATTGTGTCAAGCAATCTAAACTTACCAGTGATAGGGGATTGAAAGGCTATTAAAGATTGGTCAAAATGTTATCCTTCCTTAAATGCTTCTTCATCCTAACATGGCGTATAGGTGAGCCAAATTTGCATTATTTATCTCTAATAATTTGTAATTTTTTAATAATATATTTTTTAATAAAAAAAATTATTTTATGTATTTTTAAAAAATCTATTCATCGAATCCAATTGGATCTAATTCCAATTTGAAATTAATTTGCAAAACAATTTTAATTTTTAAGACTATAATATCAAATAAAAAATAATTTGATTTCATATTAACTGACCTAGATCCATCTTAACATTGGATCTATAAAGCGCCGAGAGGGATCCAATCTCTCGAGGCGAAATTTTTTTTTCTAGTGGAAAACTTGAGGAAATGTTTGCAGCTCGAGATATTAGATACCTCTCTGTACTTGATAGTTAGAGGGTTCATATGGATCCACGTTGTTTATATAATACTATATAATATCTATATTTGTATTTCTGTCTCTTTGTTACTCGCTCTCTCTATCTCACCCACCAAAACATACACACACTCTCTATCCCTCTCTTCCCCTTCTCTCCCTCTCTCTATATGTCCTTCTCTTTATTCCCTCCCGCTCTCCTCTCTCCCTCATTATCTCTCCATGAATCCCTTGTCACCCCCTCTCTCTCCACCTTTCTCCCTATATATTTTTCTTGTTCCCTCCCTTTCCTGCCCCCTCCAATTCCATCTCTCTCCCCTCATCTCTATCTTCCTTCCTCTCTATCCCTTATCTCCCACCTCCCTCTTTCTCTCCCCCACAAATCAATCTCTCTCTCTCTCTCTCTCTCTCTCTCTCTCTTCCATCCAACTCTATCACTATCTCCCCCCTTCCTATCCTTCTCCAACTTTATGTCTCCATATCAATCCCTTCCCCTTCTCTCCCTATCTCTATCATCTCCTCTTCTTTCTCTTCCCTCCTCTCCTCTCTTCCTTGCCCTCTTTGCATCTCTTCACTTGTCTCCTCTCTTCCTCACCCTCTCTACATCTCTCCCTTTTCATTCCTCTCTCCCTCTACCTCTATCTCTCTATGTCTTTGTTCTTTCCTCCCTCTCTCTCCTACTCCATCTCTCTCTCTCCCTCTCTCTCTCTCTTCTCTCTCCTCTCTCTTCTCTCTCTATCTCTCCTCTTTCCTTCCTCTCACTCCCTCTCTCTCACCTCACTCTCTCTCCCCTCATCACTCTCTCTCTCTCTCTCTGCCCTTCAATTTTTTCACTATCTCCCTTGCCCTCTCCATCCCCTCCCAACTCTCTCTTAAATTTTATCACATTGTATTATGTTTA
>APFE030337326.1:0-31192 GCA_000404065.3 Pinus taeda
ATTTATGTGCATTTACATAGCTCAAACAGAAACAATGATGTCTCCAATGGATCCAGCACTATCAAAAACCCCCATTTTTGTTTTTTTTGCACCTCATTTGGAAAAATATTGAGTAATTTATGCCTATTACAAGTATTTTCCATATTTTATAGCTAATCATCCTCCAATTCGACCTAAACCTGGCTTGAGCACCCCAAACCCGAAACCAGCCTGTAATTTTGGCCTATAATACTTCTCGATGGGCGAAATTGTAGGATGGTTAATTCGCCCATTAAGACCCTAGCTCCAAAAATCTTAGTCACATGGCGCTCATACCGCATTGGGGGCTGATATTAGAGGGCCTAACTTCGAGCCCCTTTTCCGTTACAGTATGGTCACACAAGCACACACGTGTCTAGGGTTGGTCCCCTAGGGGCTGCTCCCTCCATGCTCGAGCTCCTGGTTTATGGCTACCATATGGCCTTGGGGCTAGCACCCTCTCCATTATCACGCTTGTGGTCTTGGATTGACTCCATTGGTGTTATGACTTGGGTGTGGTGTCCATGGGTTAGGCTAACGCCTAGCCCCTTGGCCCCTCCTCTTGCGGTCCTGTGGGCACTATAGTGGCCAGGGGCTAGGCCTTAGCCTAGCCCCCTCCCCTAATGGTGCTTTGTATAAACTTTAAATAATGATTCAACACTATGGTTTACAAGAACCATTGGTGGTGTAGTGGTGGAGTACTATGCTACCACCACGGAGGTCTCAAGTTTGAACCATGTAAAGGCCCACTCTATCCATATGCAAAATTTTTCCAAGTAAGAGGAGGTCACGTGGCTACCATCGATTGACCCACATAACTCTCCCTCATTGGTAAACCATTCAACCAATGAAATCACACCATACATGAGCTAATCACAACGAGACAAGTGTCAATCCACCATTGACCAATAAAAACACAGTCAAATTCCCAGTCAGTGTACAAATTACTGCCTAGGTGTATCCACAATCCAAATTCCAAAAATTTTAGTTTTTTTCCAATTCTATTAGAACGTGATAGCTAGAGCATATGATATTGGTTTTGATTTAAATGAATTACGTTGGATGTAGATTGTCGAGACCTATCCAGTCATTCAAGGTTTGATCTCTATCACACACTTTTAATTTTGAGCACTAATTTGACCTGTTGGATCATGCTCAAAGACCTAGTGCATCATACTTCCTTTTGTACTCCATCAGGGACATGATTCAAAAAGTGAGAGAGGGAAGACACCAACACCTAGGCCACCATGGCCTCCTTAAACTGATAGTGGTGGATGCCTTGAGTAATTTTAGAATCCCTATCCTTTGATCCAAATTCGTAGACATGGATAGAGTAACGTTCATTGAGATGCATACCCTCACACCAGGTGAGACCCTATCCTCTATTGTTGGGGGAAGAGAGAAAAGTAGAGGAAGAAGAAGAAGGAGCAAGGATAAAAGAGGAAGAAGCAATAGGGTCAGAAGAAAAGGAAAGTGAAACAGAAGCACAAGGGACAATAGAAGAAATAGAGATGAAAATAGAGGAGGAAGAAGAACCAGAGGTAGGGGTAGGAGGAGAACAAGATAAAAAAGAAGAGGGGGAGAAACAGGAAAAATAAAGTCATCAGAAGACTACTAAGCCCAAAGAAACATAAATACCCCCAAAACAAACATTTGTCTCCAGGATTCGCTAAATAGGAGGTAGTTGCAACTTAAGCTACCTTAAGCACCCTATTGAAACATAAAAGGAAGAGACAAAGGCAACCTCACTATAGTTTAAGACAAGGAAAAGCACCAGGATCAAGCAAGGGAGGACACAAACTCCCACAAAGGTCCTCATCACAATTGAGGAGTCCCCAAACAAGAAAGAGGAGGTGGGGCCAACTAAAGGAAAAATTGAATATGTCACCTCTCTAAAATCGACAATAAATACTCCTATAGCATATGTAAAGAGGCCCACCACTAGATCAACCTCATTCAAATAATCTAAGACACCAACAGCGCTCCAAGAAGAAGAAAAATTTAAGCTACAGGAGGGGCAAAGCATGCTACAAGAAGAAAATAGTATGCTATAGTAGGGTAGAGGATGATACAGGAGGGGTATAATGTGACACAATAACTACAGGAAGTAGCAGCCTCCCCAAAAATATTTGAGAAGGAATTTTTAGAGCTCTAGGAGCCTAGCCCCCAACCTAAACTAAGCTCCTACTAGAAATACATTGAAGGAGGGAGGATTATTCCCCATAAATTTGCAGTCGCACTTTTCTATGAGCTAGAAACAGAAAGAGGAAGAACCCAAATATGAATGCAAATTCTTAATTCTAAGAAGGTAGAGGATGTGGGCCAAAGAATTAAGTGAGCTGAGAATGAGGGAGTCCATGATGAAGGAGCAGCTACAAGCAGAAAATATGTGGTTGAGAGAGAAGTTGTAGGAGAAAGAAACCCAACTTGCCACCATGTGAATAATCTCCATGGAGGTATTACAGTGTAGACAACCATCCAAACCTTATGCACTCTTTACCAAAGAATAGTGGTGGTAATTCAAAATCAAAACCTTAGAAAAAAATGGATCTATGCCCTTTCAGGGTTATAAATAGTTCATTGAATTTTACAACTAAGCTAGCATGGAGGACAAAGAAAAATTGGTTGAGTTTTACATACATAACCTCACTCTGAATGATATGAATTTTTGGGATCCCAATGCAAGATCGGGGGATACATAGTTGATATCCTTAGCATCTTGGAAACTAATGAGGAGGGAGAGAAGAGATTCGTGGAAAAGGAGGAAAAGGAACCATTATATATCAAGGAAAAGCTAGTGGGCCCAATGGATGTCATTGGTCATCATAGCATCATCTCTAATGATGTTGACTTAGCACCTAAATACCTTTCCAAATAGGAACAAGCCATATTACATTTTCAAGACACATTCAGGTTGTTGGGAATAGAAATCCTGCAAGCCTGCCAGAGGAGGTTGAATACCTTACCACATAGCCTCCAGATCAGATAATATCACTCTCTTAGAAGGCTAAGGAATGCCTTGGAGAGGACACCCCTATAAAAGAGGATCATGCAAAGGTTAAAAGTTAAGTGGATAGGAATCAATCTCATTCAACCCATGTTGTTAGGCCTATAGGAAGGAATATATGAAGCAGAGGAGAAGAAGAAGTGGGTAGAAATATAAAAGAATGAAGTTTTCTATCCACAAGAAGGCAAACCATCTGAGGAACATTGGGATGTTAGGGAGGCCACCACAACCATGAAAGAGATGCACATAGATGATTGAGTTTCTCAAAGGATGAGCAACAATTTTAGTAGGGGAGTGATGATGAGGCTCACAAATAAGTGCATTATAAGGGTCATGCTGCAATCCTCCATCTTTAGAACTATCTCTTTCTCACATTTATTTACAGTTTTTGTTATATTATGCTTATTGAGAAGGGTAAAATATGTTTTCTATGTCATGTGGCCTAGTATGGTTTAATTACAGGAAATGGAGCATTTTTTAGTTGATTTATATGCGGGGCTCGGGGTAGACAACCGAGAGAGATTCTTGGGGGTCATCCACCTCTTTAACTCTTTAAACCAGCCCAAGATCACATTGCTCTCTCTCATCAGCTCGAGATCATTGGCAGCCAAGCAAGACGAGGTCATTGGCAACCAAGCAAGTGTAGTTAATGAGGAACAAAATCCACCATTCACAAATTCTGGGATATAAATATTCATATTTTCTAGGGACATACTAATAGATACCCTCTCGTATAAATAAACATGTAAAAGATCTCATTAGGATTCAACTTTTGTTTTCATCTAGGTAGTTATTGAGCTCAAGTACTTGGCATTGTTAATTTTGATTGTTATGTAATGTATTAGACATTTATGCAATGATAATGAGAAGTTGCTTAATGGTTCATCACTGAGTTAGTTCAAGAGGGTTGAGGTTCTTGGTTTGGACCTAATCCTATTGTCTTAGGTCCTTCTTGTGTGTTTGTATCTCCATTAGATAATAATCCATCAAAATATGTGATTGCAACCTCTACCTCATCTCTCTCATGGGAGCATGAATAGAGGATTTACAACCACAATCCAAAAATATTATGTTTATGATTTCTTGGAAGAAGATTTATGTTGCTTGCCTTGTTTTCATGTGATTTTGGTAGCTTAGGAGTTGATTTATTGATTAGATCATAGTTTTGGCATAGATTAGATAACATTTAAATTCAACTCATCCTTTCCACTATTAGTTGTTTCATTTTGTCATTAATACATGGGTATATGCATGTGATGATTGTAGGGTTGTTTGGATATGTAGACAAGGGTAAATTCACCACCTCCATCTTGGACTTCCTCACCTTCTCTTATGAATCCCAAATTTTGTCCTAAAAGTTATGTTCATGATATCATTTTCCTAGACCATTGTGAGCATCTCTCCTAGTGAAAAACAACCCTTCAAAAGTCTCTGAACTTGGCTAGGGGCTTTGGCCACACTTCATTCATTTACCTCAACCTCCATCCACCTTTCCATACCATGAGCCCATCATTTCCACCTCCTAAATTTTCTCGGCAGCCTTCTTGTAGCATTACAGGCTTTCCTAAAGCGATATAGGGCACCTATAATAGCCTCGTGTAGCACACTTGTAACAACCTATTTCTTCACTAGTTTTGACCTTTGCTGCAATTTAGACTTATTTTAGAAGGATGTTGACCCCCTTATATGACTCCATGATCAAGGGCATCTCCTAGGCCACTCCAAACCCTTATTTACCTTCACTGTAAAACATAATAGTGTTAGTTCCCTTATCACAGATTTGGCACAAATAGAACATTGATTGATATGAAAGTGTGAGCTAGATATATGAAACATATAATATTGAGTTATGATTTGGTAGGTTAGCTTCGTGTATGCAAGTAGATTTGATACCTAGGTGGTTTATTTCAAGATAATGTAGTTTCCCTTCTTCAAGTAGTGTAGCTCTTGTATTCTCATGAATTGATTCAATAGCATTTGCAAGTTGAAGTCAATCGAATTTCCATTTTCATAGTTGGAGGTAGCTTCTAAATTTCACCTTACTTAGCTAGTTTTCATTCTAATTCAGTAGGAGGAATGGTCTTGGAGCACTATTCATCTAATGTCCTAGTTGAGGGTGGCATGAGTGGAATCCCATCTACTATGCATATAGCACTGCCACCTCGAATTTTGTACGATCCTTGGGTCAATAAATAGATTTGAGGATCCCTTGGGAGTTGCATAACTCTTGTTGCAATACTAGGGCTCACCATGTAGGAAATATTGCAACCTAAATTCATCTAGACCATTGATTTGTAGCACCCTCTCTTGTGGTGCTATAGTGAGATCCAATTCTAACTAAGTTGCCATCCTTGAGGCTTTATATTCAAATTCAATATATAGCAGGGCCTTTTTCCCATAGATTAGTTCGAATGGGGTAAATCTAGTGGTGTTGTAGGCCCAAGTGGCTTCCATAAGTCTTTCTGCCCAATACTTTACGTTGTTGTTAACAACCTTGGTAAGAATTTTCTCTAGTGATATATTCATGACTTCCACCTGCCCACTTTATTGACGATGATAGGAATTGGATGTTTTTGTCTTGATGGGGCCTGATCTAGTTTCAATATTATCTGCACCAAGCAACAAAACCCTAACTATTGGCCCTTTCTGAAACAACCCGCATAGCACAAACTGCAGTCTCACCCGAAGCAGTATTGGTGGATACTAGAACCAGGTTTCTGCATCCAAAGGCCTGTGTGATGTGTTCTTCCAGTCCTTATGGCTTAGTTCTACCTTCGCGCACCTTTAAGCCTTCGAAACGGACAACTACTAAAAATCTATCTAATTAGCTTCAATATCTTCGCGAAAGTTCCTAATTATACTTGGCATGCATAAAGATTACAAATCTACTACTTTCGCGTAGTAAAAAAGCATTAATTCATGTAAATAATAACATAGAATGGAGATACATAAACTTTGCAGAAGTAAATAATAAGACACAGATGCACTAGATTTATCTCAAAACATTCCTTATTAAGTATAATCGTTCAATTATAGACTTCCTTTCCCTGCGCACTCAGTTGCGAGAGTTCACACACTTAGCCTGCAGACTTACCAAGGTCTCTATGCACTCATCTATAAGAGCCTTTCCCTATCACCTAAGTACAGTAAATAGACCTTTCCTAACTTATCACCTTCCCCTTACAATTATTTTTCATTATTAGATACTTTTTAAGACTCTCTATGACTCATCTATATATAGCATTTTCTATCACCTACCCACCCAAGGGACTAAAGCCCTTTTGACTTCTATTGGATTCGCACTCTACTTCCACATTTCATGAAGAATTTACTTTCACTACAAAAATATATTACAAAATTTACCAACACTTTGACCCCAAAATGACCCTAGGGACCCATTCCCAATAGGGCCCCAACACAAATTGGGTGACTCGCCCTCGATTCACTCAGGTGGCACAGTAATCTTATGTTTGAGTTCGTTGAACTCCATATTAAACACTTGCAAGTCAGTAGTACCCTACACCATGGCCTGTTTCACTTCCTCGACCAACTCCTCTATTGTAGGGCCTTCCACCATGAGG
Organism: Pinus taeda; assembly: GCA_000404065.3. Taxonomy (NCBI): domain Eukaryota; kingdom Viridiplantae; phylum Streptophyta; class Pinopsida; order Pinales; family Pinaceae; genus Pinus; species Pinus taeda. Next base: position 6,607 of record APFE030337326.1, read on the forward strand.
CCCATTGTCCATTGTGTTTGTTGGATTATATTCAACTTCTCTTGTACTGATAGAGTAAGCTAGCTAGCTTCCTCTATCCATGGATGTGTCATGGCCTTCACGATGGCCTCTTTTCTCTACAGCTCCTCAATCTACGTTTGCATCTGTTTCCCTTCTATCAAGCGATCAAAGTGCTAGACTAGCGCCAAAGTGCACGTATTCGCCCTGAGTTCATCGAATTGTTGTTGCTTCTCCTGGATATCTGTTCCAATTTTCTTTAGAGTGGGGTCCTCCTATAGAGTTGTCCTTACTTCCATTTCTTGCTCGAAGAGCTCTGTGCAGCCCTTGACCATTGCATCTAACGTGGTCATTCCCTCTTTCATGGCTGCTCTGCACTGCTCCCAAACTTTTCACAGAGTAGTTGGCTATAACTTCAATAGTATTTCAGAGATATGCATTTGTAACTCAAATCAAACTCAGCTAAGCTCCTATTTTGATTATCTAATTGTGACAACCAACTTTTTAATCTTCACTATTGATGATGCATCTTCGAGAATGTTGAGTTCTCGAAAACCATTACATGCTTGTGTAATGGTTGCCTCCAAGATTTGGTTGCGCGTGGCCAGATCTTCCTTTTCTTTCAATGCTTGTGCCTTTACTATGAATATTTTCTCATTGTTCATCTTTACTTCGTTGATGAATAATAGTGCGTGCTGCTCCCAGACCCTCAGCTCATCTGATTCCCCCTGATGTAGTTCATGGAGGGTCTGAATAGGTAGTAGAGCTATGTTGACACCCACATCCTTGACTTGGGCGAGTTGTGTGTTTGCCTCTTCTAACTATGTGCACAATGACCCCTCTAGTAATGGTATAACTCTGAGATCTAGATTCGTATATGTCTCTATCACAGTTGCGCTCACTTGTTGTAGCCTCGCTTGAATCATGCTCGCCTACCCCATGCTCACTTGTAACTGTCCTGTTTGAATCTACAACTCCTGCATATCCTTCTGAACTTTTCCAGTGTCTGCAAGTACTGGTGTTTGAAATCTTGCCACAATTTATTCATGGTGTCACGAACCTTATCTCTGATTTCATCCAAGTCCCCCTCCGTGAGAACCACTGGATCAATGTGTGAGTGCTTGTTGGATGTCTACTTCTTCCGAGGTCCGAAAGTCATCTCCTTGGTCTGCTTCTACTATTTGAAGAGAGTGCTCTACTACTCACCACCGCCTCCTTCAACGTCGAAACAATCCTTGTCTACAGTATGCTCAGAGGCTAAATCCTCAACCTCCACTGTGGTCTCCTTCATGGTGCACTCCTTTTTAGAAGCTGCCTTGGCAGCAACTTCCTTCTTTTTCTGTGTTGCTTTCTATTGGGCTGCAACCTTCTCAACTTCCTTCTATTTTTGCATTATTGTTGGCTACGCAGAGGAAATTTCCCTGGCATTGTTTGTACCTATGCATCTGATGGCTACAAACACTCTCCTAGCCATTTCCCTATAATCTCCTGTGCATCCACCTCATTCACCAGGTACGACAACTGGTAGCATGTTTTCCTCGGATCCTTCCTTGTGTAGATAGACACATTGTGAAAATTTGCCTTGAACTCTGCTTAGGCCTCTAGCTGCTTGAATAGGGTCGATGACAATTGCGGCCTCTAGTTGATCATGGTGTAGAGCTCCATCTCTACCAGCACTGAGAACATCTTCATCTGCATGACCCCCTCAGGATATTTTTTCACCCATAGCAAAGTGAACTTCATGGCCTCTTGTATGTTGTCATCCTATGGAGGGAACTGATTGCATTCTCAGAGTCTCCATGCCACTAGGGAAATTAACAATAGCAACGGAGCATAGTGGAATGCCTTGTCATCATCTTGTGATTCCCGATAATTCAACAAAATCTCCTTACACAGATATTGTGCCCAGTTATATTGTACCCCCTTAGCACATTGGGCAGCAAGCAAAATAAATGGTGTTAAAACCTCATCCACATGGCACTTTCTCTTGATCTTGCAGCCCAAAATATGAATGGAAAACTATACCGCCTTATCTATGATTGAGTTAATGGATCATCTGCACAAATTATTTACCAAGCCAAACTATTTTGTCTGCAAGTTGCTTTTCCTTGGTCTTACCTCCAAAATCCTCGGTTGAATCCACCCCTTGGTACGGAAACCTTGTGATGTAGTGGATTAGCATATCCGTAAAGGGGATGGGTTCTCCCAAACAGAGACACCCATCATGTATGAAGGTAAGAAATATCTGAATGCATATCGTATTGATATTTTTCCTACTAAAATTCGACACCCACAACATGTTCAACGACCTAGCCTTCTCAACCCCTGCGACCCACTTCATAGGCTCCATTCGCGTGAATCTGGTCTCCTCATAGTATATCTTGTAAAAATACTTGTTAGGCACCAACTGCAGGAATTTTTCATGGTCATCCAGATCCAAGTCTTCCATTTTGAGTGCAGGAATGTGCCCTAAGAGCACAACTTCAACTACCACCTTCTCCAGCAACAACGGTGTAGAGACCATGAACTTAGGGGAATCTGGGTCTTCTGATATCTTCACTTTGCCTTTCCATGGAGGGATATATTTCAGGATCCTAGTGATAAGCTCTCCCTCCTCAGATTCCAACTCTTCAACACCTTCGCTAAGCTCTTCTTCATCAAGATCCAGGGGCTCATGTGGTTGTTTTGACTTGTCCATCTTCCCTTTCTACCGAATCTCAGTAGGGTTATTCATTGGTGACTGAATCACCGAAACATACTGTGGTTTCTTCTATTTCTCCTTAGTGATAGATATTTTAGGCCTAGGTAACCTTGGTGTCATAGGTACAGATGGTGTAACTTCTGTCGCCAGTGCAATTTCAAGGGCTGTAACTTCAGGGACGGCGGCTTTAGAACTTGCGGCTTCTACGAGGTTAGTGGCCATCATTCTCTCTAAGAAAGCCTCAATGAATTCTTCGGGAACATTAGCTAACCCTGAATGTAAGAAAATATCCTCCTAATCCTCTCGGTTCATAAACTTAAGACAAGAGTGCTCATAAGAAATGTTTAGAAGGAAAAGTGTTATAATACAAGCCAACATACCAGATTTATAGGTGATTTCAAATTCAAATCTAACCGTTCTCTCTAAAATTGTATCATAAATGCATCTTTGGCAGCAAATTTCCAAATATTTGCACCATAAATGCAGTCTACCTGCTCCTCCTAACAGGATTTTCGCCATCCACTCAGCTACAATGCATCCAACGACTATTTTTCGAGCTTGTTGCATGGCACCATCCTCCATGGTACAGCCCTTATTGCTTCCATCACGCAGCCCCTTCACTTTGATTTTCCACTTTTTGGGAAGCGTATTTTATAGTCCTGCACTTCCTTGCATCTTCCTGGAGTACTAAGACTATCCTTCCATCATATAGTCCTTACGTAGGGGTAAGATCCCCTTTGTATGACTTCAATCTACTTCCATTGACTTTACTCGGAAATATTTGCCCATTCAGATTCGAAGGCTAAACTACGCCACCATCTATAATTCCTTTCACGACATAGTGACCTAGCCAATGAAAATGGAACTTTCCAGGAAACTTCGTGAATTTTCTATCATAAAGTAGGACTAAATCATTTACCTTGAAGGTGCACAACTTAATATGTCAATTTTGTCAGGCCTTCTCGTGCTCCTTTTGCACCTATTTGTGAAATCCCACTAAAAATCGTTCTTCTTCTAATTCCAACAACTACACAAAGAGTTCCTCCATAGTCTCACAATCTGCCATAGTAGTTAATGTTGCAATCCATAGATCAATCTGAATAGAGTTTGGTCTGTCAACTTTTTACACATCATCCTATATGCCCATAGGACCACTGGTATGCCTACATCCTAATCGTTCCTCTACGCATTGCATACCTTGGTCAATGCATTCTCCAGGATTTTATTGAATGCTTCAACCACACCATTTTCCTAAGGATGATATGGCATACTCTTGATGATATACCTTAAATTCTTCGAGCATCGCGACAATAGTTTCATTTAGAAAATATGTACCCCTATCACTCATCATTATCTTAGGACAACCAAACCTTTTTAAGACATATTCAAACAAGAACTTCACAATTGTAGCAGTGCTATAGTCTTTCACCAATTGTTTTGCTGCCCATCTTGTAAATTATTCAGTCGTCGTTATAATATATTGTGAGCATGTCTTTTTCCTAGGTGGATGTATCGGACCCACAAAGTTGATCGCCCATTTTTCAAAGACTTGTAATTAAATCTAGAGGATTTAAGGGAAGTTCCTCCCTCTGTGGTGTCTTTTCAATCTGTTGACATGCATCACATGCCCTACAAAACACCTTAGACTCCTTGTGCACTGTTCGCCACCATAACCATGCACGCAGAATCTTCTGTGTGGTTTCTCTGCCATCATAGTGTCCTCCCCCTATTCCTCCATGTGCTTCGGTGAGGATGCTAGCTCGTTCAAACTCCATAACATATCAGCGTAGTATTTCATCAGTTCCCATCTTATACAAGTGCCCTGTGATCACCGAAAAATCAGCAGCCGGACCACCAATTCTTTTTTCTTGATGAGCAGAATATCCCTCTAGGGCCATGTTAGTAGTCAATAACTTGATTGTATCAGTTAAATGATCATCTACGACACACACAGCAAAGAGTTGCGCATTTGGCAACCCTTCTTCTAGACTAGTAGGTTCTTCATCTATCTTGATCCTAGATAGATGATCTAGTCTTGTGTTTAATCATCCAGGCTTCGTAATTACCTCAAAATCATATTCCTGAAAAATCAATAACCACCTACAAATCTTCCCCCCTAACACAAGCGTGTTGACTAGGTACTTAAGAGCTGAGTGATATGTATACATCTTAATGTGTCCACCTAATCGGTAATGTCAAAATTTCTGTAGTGCATAGACCATCGCCAGTCCTTCGTGCTCTGTATTTGAATAGTTCTTCTCGACCTTTGAAAATTTCCTTCTTATGAAGGCTATAGGATTATCGATTTTTCCTTCTCCTGTTTGGGTCATTATAGCACCCAATGCAATACAAGGGGCATCTACATCTACATGAAACTCTTTTTTCCAGTTTGGAAACACCAAAATGGGTGCAGTCGTCATCATTCCTTTTAACACATCTAGACTACACTGACACTCCTCATCCTAGCAGAAAGTCGCATCTTTCTTTAGTAATTTCTCCATTGGTGCAGTTATCTATGCATAAGCTTTGATAAACTTTCTATTGTAGCAAGTGTGGCCCAACATTGCACGCAACTACTTTACATTCTTCAGAGCTTTTAAATTGAAAATCACAGCTATCTTCATAGGGTCTACCATTAATCCCTTCTTACAGACTACATGGCCTAGCAATATCCCATGAGGCACACAAAAGATACATTTCTTTAGATCCAGGGCAATATGGTATCTATGAAAAGTATCCAACATAAGGCATAGACTTGAAACGTGACACTTGACCAATCCAAACACAGTCCAATCATCAAAATACACTTCTAAGAACTTATGGATGAACTATTTAACCGTTGCAATTACAACCCTTGAGAAGATCGTGAGCACATTCTTTAGCCCGAATGGCATCACTATGTACTGAAAGCATCACCACTCCCTCATGAAGGTCATCTTACTGAAATCCTCCGATCCAATATTAATCTGATGGTACCCTGAGAACCCATCAGTGAATGAATAAGATTCCTTCCCTCCAACATTCTACAAAAATTCATCTGTAAACGGGGTTGGAAATGGGTCGTAAAAACACACATCGTTAAGATTTCTCATATCTATGTTGTTGGGTTGTGATATTTTTTCCACAACTATCCTACGTAGTGAATGAGGGGTTAGAGGGGGGTGGGTATCCCCCCTCTATGGGGTCTAGGGTAGCGCCCTAGAAAAAAAATTTGGACCCTATATTAGGTTGGGCGGACCTACCTATGGTTTTGTGCATGATTTTCGCACATGGTTTTGGATGCGATGGTTTTCAGTCCATGGTTGTTATTGGATGCTTCGACATGTATAAATATGTATTGTAACATTGAAAGGAACATAATGAAAAATCAAGCTAGTAGTCCTGGTTTTGGGATCCAGGGAAAAATCTCTGTGTATATGTGTTTTAGGTGTTATGCTCTTGCATTGTTTAGTTTATGTGTTTTATAATCCGTATGTAGGTAATTTCTGTATGGGGTTAAAACCTAGATATGCATATCTTAATTTCACCTTGTTGCTTCTTTTCTTGGAGAACCATAGATATTACCCAATAAGACTCTTCTACTGGCTCAATTATTCAAGCTTCTGGCATTTTGTCCAGCTCTTTGAGCACCTTCTCCTTATACTTAGGATTTAGACGGTAGGGTCTCTGTTTCACAGTCTTTGCATTGATGTTTAAGGTGATATTCATCACTCCCAGATCCCCTACTATTCCTTTTAGGTTCGAGAACATGGTAGGAAACAAGTCCTTGTATTTGAGCAGTAGTTCTGCCATGTTATCCACTGTATCTCCATCCCAGTAATCACCTATATTTGCAAACTTACGCTGTGTGTTGGACCCAATGTTTACTTACCTAGTCTTTAGGGGTTCTGTTATATGAGGGTTCGCTGCTTTGGGTCCTTCAGCCTCGCGCTTCCCCTCAATTTATAGAATGTTGATATCTCACAGAAACTTTTCTTGTTCTTCTGCAACCACATTGTAGCATTCTAGTGCATGTGACAGCTATGTGTTCCAGTCCGAATGAACCCATTCTAATGGCTCCTTAGGCATCTTGAAGATTGCGGTCTCAATTTCCTAGAGCACTTCATCAATACACGCAAACCTATCCTCAAAGTGAAAGTTAACAAGAAACTTTCCCTTAGGATATCCCAGTTGGGCATCCCATGGTGTAGCTCCATTTCGAAGTACCAACTCATTAGAATAGTATCTAGGGTGTGACAAAGGCTATGTAACCATTCTAGTTGAGGTTCCTCCCCCCAAGCTTTAGTCCATCACGCCAAATGCTTGCGTCGATAATCCTTTCCTGAATATTTCTCTATCAAGCGGCTATTCACGTACCCTAACCTTAGCTTCATCATTCATTTGTACACTTTCCATTCAGCGAAGCTATCCTTGTGCGTACCCCACCAACTAGCAAGTGTAGCGCACAGTGCCAGATGAAGTGCTTGGAATCGATGTTCTTTGGGCACCTCCCATTCAAACTCATCCAAGAATAAATTAACATCATTTAAACCATCATAATTCAGGAGATTTCTTACCTTCGTGGATATGCACCGCAATGATTTTGTCATCATATTGCAACATAGCATAGAAACTTCATGCAACCTATTCTGTCAGTGCTCAAGTTATTCATCTGAATCTAAGGTATAGGAACTATCTCTATCCCACATGATTCACCCATCTGTAGTGGGATTGATCCGATCTTCATTGCGCACGGTTATCTTGTATATCTGATCTAGATCATCATGCCCCACACAGTCGCAGACCGATTTAGTGTAGCGTGCTCCTTCAGCGGGGTCTAGTGGCATGATAATCCTAAGTTCCTTCTTCTCAAATGTCATCCTTCACTTCTTCAGATTAATGATGGCATCCATGTCAAAGGCCCAATCAATTCCTAGTAGTGTGGGGTAAGGATTGTTGCCATCCACTATTTCAATTACTTCAAAATCGACCAGACTATTTTCTACCTCAATATCAACTGTTACCCCATACAGGCATCCCATTCGAATGGTTTTCTACTAGTTAGTAATGCACAACTATATAGGATACCATTGTATCATAGGTCTGATCATTATCTCCCATGTCTTCTTAGGTAGTACATTTGCATCAGATCCCAGATCTAAGATTAGTTGATCCATTTCATATTCTCTAATATGCGCGGTCAGCCTCATCTTGTTCCCTGTCTGCTTCTTATGTTTACCCACTTTCCTTATAGCGCGTATTTCTGAAGGAGTCTTACTTTTTCCTGTACAATTATCAATTAGCCCCTGGAGTCCTTCTACTACCTTCTTGTCTTGCAACAACTTCATACAAGTTTTCAGAAAAGTAGCCAATAGTGAGGGATACAACTCCTGTACTTCACTATTTTCAATCAATTTCTCTTCAATCCCTGACATAGAAGCTTCAGCAAATATATTCTTGGCCTCCATAAAATTGTCTCTAGCCCTGTTGCGTTCAAAGTTGACCTTCTCAGTAGCCTTGTGCACCCATCCTTTGGTTTCTGGTTGCTTTCCTTTATCTTCTCCTATGGCCATACCACTTCATGTTATGATATTGATGCTATGGTCCTATTCAAGAGGCTCTGACCTCATCATCTGTATGTTTTACATAAGTTGTTGTGTATTTTTCTCCTGCAATTTTGTTATTAGCACCAGGCAGTCTTCTATCACATGATCAAATTGTCTGCAATACTGAAAGGATGGATGTGTTGGGTTTTTATAGTCAAGTGCAAAATGTCCTGCTTCACCACAATTATAACAAGTGATTTGTCCACAACCAGCCCCTCCTCCTATTCCTCTTCCATGGCCCTAGAATCCTCCATGCACTGCACCTACACCATGATCCTGAGGCTGATTTTTTTCTTGCATTTGATAAGTAGGGGTCCACTCCATCATTAATTCATAGCTTTAGTAGTTTCACTCATCATGCCCAACCGATTTACAAAAATTACAAAACAATTGTTGGAGAGTCTGTAAAAACTTTTGTAAGAGGTGACAATTGTCAGTTGTGTGCTTCTTGGCTATTTGGCAGATGGTGCACCATAATGGTACTCTCATGCTTGGTCCCACAATTTTTGTAAGCTTAAAAGGTACAATAACTCCTCCAATCAAATAATTCTGATAAACAAGGAAATGATCCTTATCGTGTCCCTTATCCTTACATTTTATGCACCACACTTCAGCGCACACCTCGGTCTAAGCATCCTTTCTTGTCTTCAAACTCTACAACTCCATGTGCAAACTTGCCAATTGCGACTGAATTTCTTGTACTCCAACATTTGTATCCTATACTCGTGAATCTTCTAACCTCATCGCGACCTCCACAACTTCTTTTTGTGTTCTTATCTTCTTCTTTGATAATGGTAATCTCAAATGAGGCAACAACAAAGCAATGTACTAGTCTTTGTGTTGATCAACTGTGATCTTCATATTAGCCTACCAGATTAGGAATTTTATCCTCTGATCAAAATCCCACAAAGAATCATTTACCCTCTGTTGTATTTCCTTAAACTCAGTTACAAACTGCGCCTGAGACATAGGCTTCTTAAAATCATTGCTAAACGCCTGTTGAGTCTATGCCATCGTCGTGCCAGGTCTGTCTTAACAGAACTTGATATACCAAGTCAGCGTCCTATCCTGCAATGTCGTGACCATCTACACTTTCTTTATATTATCATCAGTAATCTGTTGTGTTTTCCACGCATCATCTGCAATGAACTAGAATTGTTCAGGGTCTTTGTTCCCTACCCCTTTAAATATCGACATCTTCATTGTGCTTGCCATGTTGAATGGTTGACGCGGAGGTGGAGGTGGAGGTGACGGTGTAGATGTATGCGGCAGAGTTGAAGGTGGAGATGGAGTGGATGGGTGATGTATCCTTAGGATACCCTAACTTACTATATGTAGTGCACTTTTCGGTGTACTCAGAATAGTTCATTCGTTGTCACTAGAAGAGGATCCTAACATCAGCCTATATTCAGACCTTGATTCTCCATTCCTTCAGAATTTTTTTCTGCTTCGCGTAGTCCCAAACATGAAGGTAATGGCATAACCCCTTTTCACACAAAAACATCTTAATTCAAGTTTTTAAGGATTTTAAATACTTACCTCGTGGTCCCTTGAAGAACCTATGCTCTGCTGCGGTATAGTTGATGGTCGTGTCAATTGGAAGCTTAGTGATGAATCCTACTAAGATACGATCAATGCAGTGATAAACAGCCTGCACGATGTTATTTTATGAAGCTTCCAGGTGCTTCACTAGCTTTGGAGTCCACACAATAGAACTGTCAAGCCTCCAACTACCCTGACTGTCTGCTAATCTAGACAACCACTCATGCAATTCGCAAGGAAAGAAACAGAAAAAGGCTTTTGTCTCGTCTGTGTATAGGGATCTATTCAGCCAATGTTCCTTGGATAATTGTGGGTTTCTATTCTCCTAATATGCAAACAATTGCAACTGTTTATCGCACTTATTGATTTCCTTCTTAGTAGGAAACCACTTGTTCGACATCACACATTCCTCATATAGATCTCGGTCCTGGAAACAGAACCATTTGTTGGCTTGATGGGGCTTGATCCAGGTTCATTGTTATCTGCGCCAACCAACAAAACCCTAACTATTGGCCTTTTCGGAAACAACCTGCATAGCACAAGTGACATTCTCACCCGAAGCAGTGTTTGGGGATGCTAGGACTAGGTTTCTACATCCGGAGAACTATCTAATGTGGTCTTCTAGTCCTTATGGCTTAGATCTACCTTCGCACGCCTTTAACCCTTTCTAACAGATAACTGCTAAAAATATATCTAAATAGCTTCCAGATCTTCGTGAAGGTTCCTAATTAAACCTATCATGCATAACGATTACAAATCTACTACTTTCGCGCAGTAAACAAGCATTAATTCATGTAAATTATAACACCGAGCAAAGATACATAAACTTTGTAGAAGTAAATAATAAGACACAGATGCACTAGATTCAGCTCAAAACATCTTTATTAAGTATATTCGTTCAATTATAGACTTCTTTTCCCTGTGCACTCAGCTGCAGGGGCCCATGCACTCAGCTTGCGGACTTACCAAGGTCTTTGCGCACTCAGCTGCAGGAGCCTTCCCCTTTCACCTAAGTATAGGAAACAAAAATTTCTTGAATTAGCACCTTACCCTTACAATGGTTCTTCACGATTAGATACTTTTTAAGACTCGCTATGACTCATCTATATATAGCATTTTCTTTACAATACCATGGTCCACAGACCATGGACTGGTCTCAAAACCACTCTATCACCAACCCACCCAAGGGACTAAAGCCCCTTTGACTTCTACTAGATTCGCGGTTCGCTTCCACATCTCGTGGAGAGTTTACATTCGCTACAAAAATATATTACAAAATTTACCAAGACTTTGACACCAACATGACCCTAAGGACCCCTTCCCAACACATGTTCGGTGCTCTGATGTGGTGTTTCTTCATGAGATATTCAAACATATTTGATGTGAATTGTTCCCCTTGATCAGTGACTAACTCCCTTGGAAAACTAAACTTGTAGAAGATGTTCTCCCTCGGAAATTTCGCCACCTTTTTCTGATTTGTTGCCTTTACTACCTTTGTTTCAACACATTTAGTCAAGTAATTAGTCCACACAATGATATATCTATTTTGACGTGGTGGGGGATAAATAGGTCCAATAAAATCCATGCCCCACTTCTTAAATGGCTCTAAAGTCACTTGAATTTGTAAGGCCATTTCATCCTTGGGTGTGGGTCTACCCATCCTTTGGCACTGATCATGCCTAGTGGTGTACATTTTTCCATCTTGACGTAAAGTGGGCAAATAATAACCTGATTGTAGAAATTTGAAGGTTTTCCTCTTAGTAGCAAAGTGGGACCCATAAGGTCCATCATGGCATGCTAAGAGGATGTCAAAGACCTCCTCTTCCCTCACATATCTCCCTAGGATCTGATCTTGTCCTAATCTTAAAATATTACCCCCAATCCAAGTGAATGGGGCACTTTCCATGACAATTTTTTTGTTCTCCTTGAGGGATAGATTAAGATGGAACCTCCAGCAACCAAGTATTTTGATATATTAGCAAACCAAGGATAAATCACTGAGATGGAAAAGATATGTGCATCTGGATGTTGATTATCCACCATTGCTTCCTTTCCTATAGGTAGGGTTAGTCTTGACAAGAAATATGCAACCACATTCTCTTTCCTTGGTTTATCATTAATAGTCAAATAAAATTGTTATAATAATAAAAACCATATAATTATCCTAGCATTGAGATCAATTGTATTCCTTAAGCATTTAATGGTTGCATGATCAGCGTGAACAAAATTCAAATATCCACTGATATAATGCCTAAAAAATTTCAAAGGCTGTACCATTGTCAATACTTCCTTTTGAGTGATAGGATAATTTAACTCATCTTTGGGAAGGTTTTCACTGATGAAATATATATCATAGGGAAATTATTTTTCCATGTCTTAAGGCTTCCCCTACATCTTTGTCTAAGGCATATATTTGTATATGGAAAGGTAATCCCCAGTTGGGACCCCTAAGGATGGGTGCAGTGGTTAGATTTTCTTTCAAAACTTGGGAGGCTTTTTGATATTTGTTTTTCCAAAAAAAAATGAATCTTTATCCAGCAATCCAAAAAAGGGGGAAGACAATTTACTAAATTCTTTGATAAACCTTCTATAATACCTAGCTAATCCAAGGAAACTCATGACATCTCTTTGTTTTCTAGGCATAGGGACCTTTATAATGATGGAAATTTTGTTTGGGTCAACTCATGTCCCTTCCCTGGATATATAATGGTCGAGGATAGTCCATGAATTCATCAAGAATTCACATTTCTCGATACTCAATGAAAGATTCATTTCAATGCATTTCTTTAAGACTTTTCACAGATTAGAAAGAGATTCCTAGAAGTCACATCCATAAGGAGTGAAATCATCCATGTGTATCTCAATATATTCATGAAGAATTTCAACAAAGATACTTAGAACTGCCCTCTAAAACATAGAAGGGGCATTGCACAAACCAAATGGAAGACTCTATAGGAAAAGGTACCCTAAGGACATGTAAATGTGGTCTTATCTTGGCCTTCAAGGCTGATCTAGATTTTGATGTATCCACTAAATCCATCCAAGAAGGAGAAGAATCTGTTTCTTGCAAGGCCATCTAGGACTTGGTCAATTAAGGGAAAAGGACAATGGTCCTTCTTTGTAGCATTTTTAAGTTCTAGGTAAACAACACAAATACTCAAGTTCCCATTTTTCTTGGGGACTAAACTAAGAGGTGACACCCAGTCACTATCTAAAATGAGATATATGAACCCTGCATCTTGTAATTTCTGCAACTATTCTTTTACAATTTCCTTAAGATTTGGTATCTTCCTTCTCTTGGGATTTTGCATAAGCTTGCATCCCTCTTTGATGTAAATATCATGAGTACGAATTGAGGAATGCACACCTTTCATTTCCTTATAATCCTAAGAAAAATAATTCAGGTGTTGCCTCAACACAATATATAATTGTTCTTCCTGCTCAACAATAAGAGAGGGGTTTATCTTTAGAGTTCTGGATGGGCCAATGTCCACAATCTTTGTAGGTTCTAGGTTAGAGTCAACATAGCACAATTTAGTCCAAGGACTACTCTCGGGCTCTTTTATTAGTTCCTCAACTAGTATGGCAGTGGGAGGATGATTATGTAATATGTGGTCGATAAGGTCATCTTCATCAAGGTTCCTCCCACGTATAATAGTGTCTAGAGTGTAGACTGGGTAAAGGGATGTCTGTTGAAATTATTCCTCTTCCTCCTCCTCTGACCATAAGGGTAAATCATGCTCAACAGAAGGCTAAGTAGGAGGATACAATGCAAGTTTTTTTTTGATAAATTTCCATTTTTAATAGTTATGTTTCCAACCCTACAACTAATGCAAGCATCAGCAGTGGCCAACCAAGGTCTTCCTATAATGAGAGTATAGTCATTAAACTTTGTTTTGGGCTGGAGGTCTAGGAATCAGTGGGATACTCCTAGGAGTCAATGGAGACCATGAAATCCTCAATAACTCCTTCAGGAGCTACTATGGATATGTATACAAGTTGCAACATTGTAGTGATCTTTCTCAAAGCCCCTTAGAGGTTGAGTTTCAGGATGGTTCCCCTGGTCATTACATTGATTGCAACCCCACGATAAATCAAATTATGAGGGACCATAATGCCATCAATTTGCACATTTACTACTTGGCTACCAGGATCCAAGTATTTTGAGTGATCACCCTCCCAAGCATCAGATCAGATAGTTGTTCAACAACATTGATTATGGGAGTATCTCTTATTCTTCTCCCAAGCCTTTTGAAAATTTCCTCCTTGAGAATCTTGTTGTAAATAGGAACATCTTTGATGGCCTCGAGAAGATGTATCTTGACACATAAATTTTTCAATTCTCCTATAATTTCAACCTCTTCTGGGGTGTGTTGTTTAGGTTGGACCAAACTTTTAGGATAAGGAGGTGTGTTGACTTGAGGGACACTCTCCTCCTTCTTTTCCTCAATCTATTCAGGTGGAGAAGGTGGGTGATTGTCTAGGAGCACCTTCCCATACCTAAGGTTGATCTCTTATATTTCCACAACATCAGCAGGTTAGGATATCTCTCCACTATAAACCTATTGTGCATGCTTGTTGTTAATGTTAAAATTAGCTTGATTAGGAATTTGGGGTTTCCTAGGTGGATTTTGGTGAGGGTGTTGTGGTTGAGGTTGAGGTTGAGGTTGAGGTTGAGGAATTAAAGTAGGAGGATGGGTGGTTTGAGGCTTCCACCCTAGTGAGGGATTGCCCCTTTGGGAAGGTTGGGGTGGATATGGTTGAAAGGAGGGTTGATAGGCTTAGGAGGATATTGGGAAGCATAAGACCAAGGAGGAGGTGTGGACCATGATGGATGAGTGGAAGGGTACCAAGGCTGGTAAGGTGCATTTTTTATATGGATTGTAGTGAGGGTAATGTGCACCTTTCATGAATTTTTGATATGGTCGAGGACCTAGGGGTATCCTTTGTTTAATGAAGCACAACTACTCGGACCCACCTTCTTCCCCTCCTTAGTATACAGCCTTAAGACTTAGCAGAGAGGGACATTTATCTATCACATGATTCTCTTCATAGAATAAGCATAATTCTATGACATTCAGTGGACATTCATTCTTATGTTGTACTTTAGTACACCTGGGGGAAAATATTGTTAGTGCCCTCTCTACATCCTCTTGCTTTCTTTTGATTTCCATAGTATGCATCTGCAAGGAAAAGGTATGTAGCATTTCGCTCTTAAAATATTCCAACATACTTATTATCTCACACTTGATGGTTGTTGTGGAGGGAGAGGAATTGACCAAGCTTTGGCTAGACCTACCCTTCTTCCTAACAACCCTAGAATGATTCTTGAATGCAATTTGATGTCATCATAAGGAAATTGGTAGATATCTCCTCCAGATAGCATGTTGAGGGTTTCCATTACCTCCTCCCTAATCCCTCGGAGAAGAACTAGCTTGAGTGACTCAGGAACAAGGGTACAATTGGCCCTCTTATAATTGATTTGAAACCTTTCCTCATACTCCTCCAAATATTCATTAGTCCCAAGGGTCATCCTAAATATTTCCTCCTTTTTTTCTTTGGACCTATAGTAATCTCAGTATGTTTCTTTGAAGGCTTGTTGTGTTTGGGCCCAGGTAGTGATGTTGCCTCCAAGTCACACTCATAAACCAACACAAGGCTACAGTTTTGAGGGTAGAAGGAAACAACTTCATCTTCTTCTAATTAGAGGCATAGTCATAGGTCCTACAGACTACAGAAAACTAAAACATAAAGGTGTCAAGATCCTCAGAGGTTAGGCCATGGAAATGTGGAAGGGAATAAGGGCTTACATTTTTCATTCTAGCCTCTCCATTGGTTTCTCTGATAGGGCAAATCTCATTATTTTGGTTTTCATCCATAGCTTGGGTAGGTGAGATAGGTTCTTCTTCTTCCATAGGTTCTTCAAAAATTTCAAGTGCCTCTCCTAAATGGTTTTCCAACTCCCCTGTAGTCAAAGAGGGAATTTCACAGTCACTGAAAAAGAATGAAGGTTAACTATTTGAGGAGGTGGGGGTTTCTGGCAAGAATTTCCCTTGTTTATCCCTACTCCTACGAGGCATGAAAGAAAAAAGTAATTTTTTTTTAATTTTTCACTTTTTTTTCAAAACAATAAGACTAATGCATAAAAAAACAAAAAAAAACAATTATTAAGTAGAAAAAACACCTGCTTAGACACCTCCCCGACAACAATGCCAAAAAGTGATGAGCCCTGGTATTGAATTAAGTATGTTGCAACTCTCAAGGGCTTCTCAACTTTAATTATTAACTTGGGGTTCATACAAACATAGAGGTGACAGTGTTATATGAAAAGTAGGTTAGGTTCTACTCATGTCACTCCTATTAATGAAATTAGATCAGGGTATTCAAATACCATTCCTCCAACTAACTATAGTGAAAACTTCTCATTAAGGTATAAATGAACATGATTCTAACTACAAAAGTGAAAATTCCATTCATTTAAATGTAAATACTAATTGACATCGCATTAAAGGGAAAGGATAGTCTACTTGTGAAAGTAGATCATGCTACTCTACTAGCACATTTAATTAGGTCAATAACTTATTTTTATGCATCATTTATCTACTCAGAATTTCTTGAAAACAAGGAATCCAAATTTTAACATTCTTATGAATAAAAAATACTAATTCTAACTTTATTTTTTTACCTAGTTTTTGCAGTGAGGAAAGGAGGAGTTTGAAGTGGTCCTAAAGTCTTCCCTAATAATCAAATCATAGTGTGGGGGCTACTTTTAAACTTAATCATGCTAGATTCCATGTTTGGATCAAAACTGGTTGAAGAAATCAAAGTTTCAGGGTTGCTACAAGAGGGCATGTATTGATACAAGAGGCCTCGTTTTGCTATAGGAGCGGGTATGGGAGTGATTTAATGATGGAAGTGATGTATTAGAGGTGGAAAAAGGTGCATGAAGGTATAAAGTGATGAATGAATGGTGTGGGATCCCCTTAGCTAAGCTTAATAGCCCTCAGAGGTCTATCTTGCACCAAAGTTGATGCCCACAGTGTCCTTCATTTGCCTTAATAGAGTGAATTCTAAGAAATTATTTGGAAGCAAGGTGAGGTACATGAGAGTAATATGGAAAGGTCCAAGTGGATGTGGAAAAGTGTTCCCACCCCTTCATATCAGCACATTCACTGCAGCTAGCCAGATACATGCATCAACTTACCAATAATGCAATGAGACAAATTATCATGGAAAAGATGATTTGAATTTGATTAAGATATATTATAACCCACAACACTACTCTAATCACTCAAGATAATGATGCTAACTCCTAAATTGCATAGAATAAGCAGGAAAACTAACATTTATCCATTGCCAATAAATCATAAACAAATATTTTTAAGGTGTTATTGTAGATCTTTCCAACCATTCTTCCCACAGGAGAGGTGATAGGCAAGCCCGCAATTACAATTTTTTATGATATAATATATATTGAAATAATATAAGGATTGCAATGATTTGAAACAATAAAAAGAAGTAAAGACAAGGGAGGGACTAAAGCCTCTCGGTTGGGCCCAAACCCAAGGGTTTCATCCCTCTAAAACTAACTCAGATGCAGATCAATGGTAAACTTCTCATTAACAGAAAATAATAGTCTCATTCATCATATGAAAGATAAGAATAAAATTTCAATCACTACGATCTAAATAGAAACTCCTAGCTACAACAAAAATTTGAATCCTAATTAGCCTTTCAACAAGTTTACTTATACAAAAATTATTGAGGGGTAGCTTCCTTGAAAGGAGGAATGCCCCCCTCCAAAATCTCGAGATTTGTGGATTTGGTTCCCTTTTTCCTTTTCATTCACTTGGAGTTCCTTGGATGCCATTGAATTCGAGTTTTGGAGAGGATTATGTGATATCAAGTCGCGTTAGGGAGTTAATGAGGTGGACAAGCTCCCTATATTCTCTCTAGGTGTCTCCATCAAGCCCCATGCATGGTAAATATCTCCAAAACTACTTCTTTGACTTGCAGATTAATCACATTAGGCCATACAATATGAAAAAAACCTTTTAGTCTTCCTACTAAGCATATTATGGAAAAAAAGGTGAATTAATGTGATAAGAGGAGAGTTTTAAGGGTTGTAGGATAGTACAATGAACTCAAAAATATACCTAATGATGGGACCCATCACTAGGTTCAGAGAATATGGTTGAGACCTGAATGAGGATATAATACTTCTAGGGTTAAGAAAAAACCATAAAACTTTATAAATTTTAAATATAATAACAAAACAAAGAGGAAAGTTGTGATATCACTATGAACAATAATTTCTAGCCCCAAAATTAGAAAGGAATGTATAAATGAAATGGGTACAAACTATGTGACATGGGACTAGAGGACTCAATATAAATGTGTGGATGAGATAATTATACATGTTTCACCTGTAATTTGAAGAAGTAGGTGAGTTGAAGAGTAAAGGTAATAAAACCTATAACCTCAACAATTGGTCCAATGAGAAGCACCTCTGAGAGAAATACTACAATTAAAATCAAGCCATAAATATTAAAACCAATTTATATTATTTAAGAATTTAACGAGAAACAATAATTAATTTAAATCCTATCACGAGAAGGAAAAAATAAAGATCTTATTATTACAAAAATAAGATTTGTAACACTTTTAAGTCATTGACCATTTTTTTCTAGCAAACCCTTGACCAATAAACATTGTAAATGTAATAGGAGGACCTAATAAAAACAACAATGAAAGGATTAGTCTACGAAAATTTAAAACCCTAAAAATTTTAGTTATAGAACAAATCGAGTGTTATAGAAATGGTGTCACGGTATAAAATATTAGCTCTGAATTTAATCCCTTGAGTGAGTCAATGTACAATTTCATGTTCAATGGAATTAGAAATACAACGAATGACAAAGATGAAATGGAATTTAATCTCTTCGTTGTCGTTTTTAAAGATATTTACCCTCGAGAAACTTAGTTGCAGAGAAGTAAGCTACAAATGAAATGAGGGAATGAACAAATTGATGAGAGTAGGGGGTAGTGATTACACACAAGTAAAACCCTAAAACTCTCATCGCCATTGACCCTACAAATAAAATCGCCACTGTTGGTTTGGTAGGTCAAAAGGATCATGTGTGAAAGCACAAAAAAATGACATGTATGCATGTTAAAGGGACTCATAGAGACTTTATAAACTATATCGAAATTGTTGTGTAAACCCTGAAATAAATACCACATGGAAACTGTGATTGAGAAATTAGGGTATTAATATAAGTGGATGTAATGCATTCTTAAAAAAACGAGCATATATATACCATATTCAATGCAATTGATATATGACATACATTTATGAGATTAAAATATAAAGGACCTTACTAAGGTTAAAACGATGTCGATGATGGTGTTAATATAAATTTAGTCCACGTATAGGAAGCTAGCAATGTATATAATTCAAATGTGTCAGGAATTAAGAAACATATACATTTATGAGATTAAAATATAAAGGACCTTACTAAGGTTAAAACGATGTCGATGATGGTGTTAATATAAATTTAGTCCAAGTATAGGAAGCTAGCAATGTATATAATTCAAATGTGTCAGGAATTAAGAAACATATTTTTATTGGATGGATCCCATGGATTATAAATACATTGGGAAAAGGGATATTTTGATAAGCGGAAAATGTGTTTAGTGTCGATAGACTAAAATAATTACATTGATATTATAGGAACTTAATATATGAATCCATGAATTGTTAGGATCTCATATGAATTATTGTGAAGAAGGAAATGGTTTGGTATAACTTAAATGAGTATATTAATTAGTGCTATGGGATTTAAATAAGATTATTTTTGTAGTATAGAAAATAAATTATTAAAATAGAAGTTTCAAATAGAAGATATTATTAATCTAACTGAATGATATGATATGATTAGCACTTCATCTTCATGAAATATCCACTTTGTTTCTTATCTTCACCCTCTATAAGGCCTTGGATCATTATTGGAATCTTCTGAGTCATTAGTTAATGTCTTCTTTTTGTTATGGTCCAGGATCAACTTCATGTCTTCATGATAGTTATCATTTGCACTTCTCCCTAAAAGTGATTTTTTGTGTCTTCTCCTTTAAATATTCCTTGAGCTCATCCTTTCCATGTTAAGATTATACATCTCCCAATGAAGATCACTCATGACAAGGGAAAATGAGTCTTAGAACCATCTATCATACCTCTACCTAGCTCATGGAATGAATTGCTTATGTTCAGTTTGTGGAAGGATTAAAAGGTGAAGGCTTGATAAGGAAGGAATGGTTCAAATCAAAATTGGCATGGGAAGGCTTCATTATTCATTATTACTATGTTATTCATTGAGATAAATAGGCTTGAGAAAGGATTTAGCATAGAGGGGAAGAACAAGGAACAAGGTTGAGGGATTGAGGCTTGAGACTGTGTTTTGCATTGATAGGAAGAGGAAGCCTTAAGGATAGCATAATTTTTATCAAGAAGGGGTCATTGTTCATCTATAATGTATTTTTCCTCTTATGATAGCGCATTCTAGCCCAACAGTGGTTGACTGTTCATCTGGAATGTGCTTTTCACTGAGGGAAGCCATAGACAAAAAGTCACTTTTCCTAGGAGGGTTTTCACTACACTGTGAGGATAAGAGGGCCTTTTCATTGCATATTTTTCTTCTGCAAGGCAATGGAAATGGGTCCTTTTGTTCATCTAGGAGTGCTCTATGTTCCATGCAAGATAGATGTGATGAGAACTCAGTGCAGTGAGTCAGTATGAACAACAAGGGTTAGGTTATTGTCCTTGGTATGTTCTTAATGTGCATAGATTTGAGGTGGACTTGAAGAGAACTTAATGAAAAATTATTGTTGAGAAATATTGAATAATTGAGTCTCATGGATAGGATAACCTCATCACCTAGTAATAGGCTTAATTCCTTTACAACCTGCACTCGGAAAGAGGACTAAGAAGAGCTCCAAACTAGCTAAGTGTGGGACCAATAAAGTAAGAGAGAAAAATACATTCTATTGAGACTAAAACATGGATCACACACATAAATTCCATTAATACCAGCCATAGAAATACACAAGGCTCATGGAAATTAGTCACACCTTGAAATGGCAACAAAGTGACACTTATTTTGAAGTGTGATAGTTGAAGCGACACATTATGACACATACAACAAAAGTTGCAGCAAAATTGACGACTATGACTAAAATGTGTGCTAAGTTGTAGGAATGTCTCTAGTGCATATTATAATGATATGTAGGACCATTTAATGCGGGTGGGTGTGCTATAAATAACTCTATTGATGTGAGAAGGTGTGACTCATACAGGAGTGAAAAAAATAAAATAAAAAACACATGCGACAAGAAGAAAACATGAAGAAGACACTTGCAAGTGCGAATGACTTTGAAAGCGACACATGAGAGAGAAAATAATAACATGAAAATGACACTTATTAAATTGAAACGAGAAAAATAAACAAAATCAACACTTGTGAAAGTGATGGTGTGCAAAAAGCAACAGTTGGTAGAGTTCACCGAAATAGTAGTACAAATGTGACTAAAGTGAGGGAGACTATCAAATAAAGTGTGCACTAACTCTTGACATATGTTGGAAATTCAATAGGAAATTTATTGAGGGATTTTGCAATGCTTTTTCAATCTTGCATAAAGGAAGTGTGCTTGCAAATTCTCCAAGGAATGGGCATGTGCGAGCAAGTGACTTTGAGACTTAGAGTTTCAGAAAAAGACTCAAGCATTTAGCAAAATCATTAATTGACAATGAAATGACCATAGAGGGACAAATTGTAAGAACCTTAGTAGGCTCCAAAATTCAAGTGTAGGAAAAATTTTGGAGGGTGTTTATCACAGCATCAAAACTTCGCGACACACTAGTAGAAATCCAACTTCTCTTTCCAGGTTTCACCCTTAATTGAAAGGTCTCAGCCTTTTGGGAAGTATTGATCCACTATGTGGATTACCCAAATTTTTCTACTTATCCTAGTTATGGTCTCTTCCTTACCTTTCGCAGCTTGAAAGACATCATCATAAGACAAGTCATACCTCAAATGTTTGATAGAGGATAAGGATGTTGGAAACAATGTTAAAACTGAGAGGGAGGTGAATCAGTATTAAGGCTAATTTCAAATTTTATGCCAAATTATTTTTCCTCATTCAAACTTGGCATCCATTATATGAGAGAAACCATTAACAACGAAAACAACATCCATATAAACCAACACAAGCATACACATTGTACATATGCATTTTATGTGTAAACCCTTTTAGGAAAAAACCACCAAATCTTGTTGTTGTTATTGATGTAGAATAAGAGCACGTCCTCTATTACATTAATCTATTTCTAATCCAACACTCGCAGGAAGCACCAACTCCCTTTGATTATTTGATAGCACCCACTAGTAGGAATCACTAACTCCCTCCTTTTGTAGACACCTAATCAACTTACCAAAAGCACCATATGAAGCACATTCCAAGCACCAACTTGTAGCTCCTTAGATTTTTTCAAGCAACAATTTGCAAGAGGCATCAACCCCCAAACCTTCTTCAGAAACCCACTAGATATGGAAGCATCAACTTCATCTATGCAGGAACCAACCTATACTCAATAAGGAACTAATTTTCATTGTATATGGCAGCCACTCTGCCTAATATCATGATTTTTCTTCAGCCCTTGGCCCACACAGCATTCTTTGTTCTCTACTCGCTCTGCAGCGACTCGTTATTTCACTCAACATATTTCATTAACATGTAACACACTTTGCACTTTCCTCTTCAACATCATACTCTCAATTCTCAGCCCCTTCAATTCCATTCGCTCTCTCTTCTTCCCACAATGCAGCATAGGCTCACTCAGCCTTCTTCCTCTACACAGGCACCTTCGGCCTCTTCTCATACAACAATACAACCTCTCTTGGGGTGTCTTTCCTCTACACAGACACTCTCATCCTATCTCTGTAGAACAGACTCACTTGGCCTCACACTGCAATGCACACACATACACATAGATATCTCCACCCAACTCTCTTTGGAAAAAATGTTTCTTACCCCCACATTTCTCAACTGCAATCCTAGGTTTTGTTCCTCTATTGCACACTCACCAATGTTTCCTTTACTTCCGTTCACACTACCCGAGAGTGTACTCCTACACTGGATTCTCCATCCTACTTTTGTGTCTCATAACTTGAATGTTTTCACTGCATTAAAAATGAGGATGGGCACATGAGTGGTCTCCATACTAAGAAATAATTCTCAGTCAAACTACACACTATGACAAGGCATTCTTCCATACACAAATAAATTTCATGTTCCTAAGGCTTTGATATTCGTTCAAATCCTTGTAGCATGCAAGAAATATCCTGATGCCTTGTCTCAACTTATGACAGACTTCAGTCCTCTCTTCCTTGACTTAGTGATCTTTGAGAATTTCACACTTGATTCTAGCGACCAACTCCTCTGTGCTCATTTGCTTTCTAGTTACTGAATCATCCATCATGCATACTCCTCTGTGTTGATCTTTTGGAGCCCAAATATCGCGTAACTTTATTAAGAAATTGTTACGGTATTACAATACTTTTATTTGTCATCATCCCCTTCTTATTTTTCCTCCATGGGACAGGGTGTTTTGACCACCGGTATAGCACTTAAGTGCTAAGACTAGTATCTATCCGGGGGCCTATATCCTTATGTGTTTTCTCTCCCTCATGGTTATTTGAGCTCTATGACCAAGTGCCAACACCTCAAAAGCTCCCTAGTATTGTAACCTTTTTAAATGGCAATTATAGCAGAGTTACGAAATCCTCATCCTTTGATATTCTCCATAGCACTTAGGTCATAGCCCTACTCTACACCCTTGGTTATTTGGGTCTCCATGACCAAACACCAATCCACATTGAAGGCCCCCTATATCGTAACATTTTTAAATTCTAATTAGAATGAAGTTACAAAATCTCATTCCTCCGATATTTCAACCTCTGAGATGTTGTCATGTTGTTGTCATCATCTCCACGCAGTGTCTGCTTGGTGTTGACAAGTCTCACATGGATTTTCCCTATTAGGCCACCCAACAATGTTGATTATGAATACCACATTTCCTCCATACTGCCACATCATGTTGACATCATCTACTATTGGCGGCTCCTTAAGGCCAATTAACTGCTGCCATGTGTCCTGTCTTAAGGAGAGAGAAAGGGTCACTTGGTCCATGGTTTTGCGAAAAAAAAATTGTAATTCTCTACTCCATAAAATCTTGGTGCTTTTAAATGAATTCAATTATTAATAACTTACGATATTCATCTCTGAAGTCTCAAAATTTCTAGGCTCTGATATCCCTAGGTTCTTGCCTACTCCAATGTTCTGATATGCCAACCTTTTGATATTCAATGGTTCCAATGTTCTTCCTACTCAGCCCTTCTAATATCCAACATTTTGAGATACATCCCCCTTCCATCAAAAATTTCGCAAAAAGGAATTACAGCAGAGTTACGAAAACCCCAACCTCTGATATTCATTTGGGTTACAAGGTCCCGAAATTTGGGGTCAGAAATTAAGCCTCCTCCTAAGGACTTCAAGATCCATACTTTGGCTGACAATATTTTTTTATCCCAAGACCCATTCATGGACTTCCACATACCATTGGAAATATCTTTCCGAGCATTAGCCAACTATGTTAACTCCAAGAGCATTTGAGTTGATCTCTTCAGGAGAATCTCCTCCAAATTCT
>APFE030337335.1:4690-17727 GCA_000404065.3 Pinus taeda
ACAGCTCTGATACCAAATGTAGGTTTTAACCCTGTACAGAAATTACCTGCATACGAATTCTAAAACAAAGAAAATAAACAATGCGAGAGCATAACCCATAAAACACATATGCACAGAGATTTTCCCCTAGCTCCCAAAACCAGGACTACCAGCTTGATTTTTCGTTATGTTCCTTTCAATGTTACAATACATATTTATACACGCCGAAGCATCCAATACCATGGACCGAAAACCATCACGTACAAAACCATGGACCGAATACCATAGGTAGGTTCGCCCAACCTAATATAGGGTCCAAAAAAAAATTTCCCGGGGCGCTGCCTCGGACCCTGTAGAGGGGGGCTACCAGCCCCCCTCAAACCCCCTGGACAGGGGGGGCTGCCGCCTCCCCTATGACAACCCAACATAACTGAGTTAAGTCTAGTTAAATTAGTTCCAAATAGTTTGAGGAACTAATTGTGAGTTCAGTTAGTTAATGCATGCATGCATCAAACTAGTGTACTCCGGATAACTAAAGATTCTCTCATAGATAACTCATGCAATTCAATTCAAACAAAGACCCAGTTGAGATTAAAGACAGGGACATTGTACTATCAGTTGCAAGAATTTTCCTACAAGAAAATCTCTTGCATGCAGAAGGAATTCATTCCTTGATATTTGTGCAGTTTTGCAGTGTGTTGGAGCAGTGTGTGAGATCAGTGTCACACAAGGTTACAACTAAATCACCCAGGGAAAACATTGCATGGAAATAGGAGGCTTTGAGGGCATAGGAGAAGGCATGTGAGTAGTCTATTTTGTCTATAAGTAGTGTGAGGGATTGTACTAAGAGCTAGATCGCTGTAAGAGCTAAAGTTGTGTGTAATCCTGAGATATTTCCACTTGTATGATAATACAAATAGCAAGGTTTTTAGCTGCAACTTTCCCCAGAGAATTCTTTTGTGTTTCATGTGTTGATTCTTCTTCTCTGTTATATGTGTTTCTCTTGATCTTCCTCAAATCTATTAAGATTATGCAAGTTTGATTGTAGAAGTAGATTAAGTATTTTTCTTTAGTTATATTGCATAATTAGGTTAATCTACAGTGAGAATTTCTACACGTTAGACCACAAAGAAAAATATCCAACTCTGACTCATCTCATAAACAAAATATAATCAAAAGTATGCAATAAGTTGTGATAATACTTGGTTTAAATAAACTAGGAGGTGAATTAAGACCCACATAATTGCCCAATGATGAGGCTCATCAAAAATCAATTCAATGGAAAATTGAGCAGGGCTATAATCCTTTGGTGGGATAAGCTTGGAAGCAACATTTTCTAGAAGATTGGCACTAGCACTTTGGAGTCTTGGAATAGGGGAAATATTAAACGTTTTAAAGTGAAAGGTTAGTTATTGGACTAACGACTGATAGTGTTTCAAATGTCCTGACAAACAATGTATAGTATTTCTCACCTGTTTTACAATTTCTGAATATTCGAATACTTAGAGGTGTTTTATATTAAGGCCAATTGCCTTATACAAACCTTTAACTAGTGCTTCGTATTCAACAGTGTTGTTTGTGCAATCAAATTCACGTCTACATGCTAACATAGACTTTTCCCCTCTGGGCTAACTAATATGCATCTTGCTTCTGCTCCATCATTGGATTTAGATCCATCAAAAAATAATTTCCAAAATAAAGATCTAACTATAGGTTTATCTACAAAATTTACACATTTAGAAGTGTCTATTTGGGAAAAACATTTGACTTGAGATACAACATAGTTTACTAAGAAAGGTGAAGTGTGAGCATTCAAATTTCCTAGAAATGATTCTACTTAATAGTTTTCGATGATATTGTTACTATACGTGATTGGTTCATTTTCTCCTTCTAGCTCCGTGACTATAAATTTTTATGTTTCTCGTGATTAACCCTTATTTGATTTGGCTTGCCATTATAGGGAAGCTGCATGTGAGACAAATCAGTTGCAAAATAACCTTGAAGTTCTTTTGACCAGTCTCTACTAAGGATTAAGCCATAGAACTCAGGAATATTAGCTACAAGTATTTCAATGACTTGTAAAATTTAGGATTTAATGAAAGTTTGATGGTTACTTGGTTAAGTTCCCCAACAACTTCGACTTAGATCGATCTAACTGTACTATACATACAACATATTTCTGAGGCTGAACATTCAACTTTGCACAAACTGTTCTAGGTAAGATATTAGATGAAGCTCCTGAATCAACTAAATAGTTGTGTAAATTCTTACTAAAGACTTCAAAAGTAAGGAGAAATGGAGGAGTATGAGATTTAGATCTTCCTCCAATTAGAGCGATGTTGGTTGGATCAATCCTGTTTAAAGAGGTGCTAGGGGGCCTTCCCATTTCTTGGGCGGTTTGGGAGATCATGGCAGCAGGAAGCAGTGCAGTAGGCACTACTTTGAGTTCTTTAAGAAGTAGCTTATGTTGATGCTTCAATTTTCTAAGCTCATGAAAGGTGGTGTTTTCCCTAGTTTTCTTCATATCATCAAAAATATTATATTCCATTTCATTAGAAACTATCAGAGTTTTAGGTGAAGGTGAAGAATCCAATTGAGTAGGAATAGTTTGAGTGGATTTTGGTGAAGATTTCTTACCTATTACTTTGTCCTTGTGAGGTGGCATTGAAGCCTTCTGATTTGAATTTGTTTGTGACAATTCAACAGGGTTTTTACTTTGGGTAGCAATAGGTAATGCTTCTTGAGTTTCCTCATTGGGAAGGATAAAATTCCACATTCCTTGTAATTATGCCACTTCTTCATCATCCTTTTGTTCTTCGTTTGTTGAAACTTCATCCCCCTCTCCATATGATTCGGCATTTGATATAGCATTTGGAGGTTTAGGACCAGCAAGGGAATTCCTTTTAAATGGTCTAAAGGATTTCTTAGAGGAATTCTCTGCAACTTGTTTTTTAATATCAACCATTTCATTAGACATGGTCTTGAGGACTTTTCGTAACCCTTCAAGATCAAAAGGATCTTTTGGTGGTTTCTTCTTGGAGTCATCCCTAAAATTCACTTTCTTAGATTTTCATTCTTCTAATGCATTTTTCTTTTCTACAGCTAGAATGTGTTTTTCCACAGCTATTGCCTCTTTCATATTTTCTGCTAAAGTTGGTTTGGCAGCTCTATCAACAAAAATAGTTGTGTTTGAAGGTAGAATAGAAACATATCGCTCATTTTGAACCTCATCCTTGGGTTTAGATGCTGTTGGTATCTTGTTCAATAGTTTATTGAAGCGAGAGTTGAAGTCCTTAATGGGTTCTTTCAGTTTGGCTTTCAAATCCAAATTTAGTTAAAAAATTTCTCTTAGAAAGCATCCCAACTATTAATAGAACCTGATGGTAGTGAGAAGTACCATGATCCTGCTGCTCCCTATAAAGTATATGGAAATAATCTTACAACTGTGCCTTATTCCACTACATTCAAGTTAATGGACAACTTGAAATTGTTTATATGTTCCTCAGCTAATAAGCCATTATCAGGATTGAATTTGGGTAACCATTTCTCTAGATGAGCTGGCAATTGATGTAAAGGCCCATCCATCCTAACAAATCCTGGGTTTTTCCATGACCTTGGAGGATTTTGTGCCATTGCTGGTATGTGAGTAGGAGAAGGTCTACAGTGGTTGAAGGTGATTGACTAGAGGAAGATGTAGTTCCTGTACCTGTGTGAATCATGATCTGGAGTGGCAAGGTGGATGATTGATATTTTGATGGTATAGACAAAATGAATGAAGATGAAGATTGAGCTAATGAAAGAACCTTGCTGTGAGATTCGGATGGTGTCTTCTTAGCTTTCTTATTGCTTGGCAGAGGGAATTCTAATATAGGGATTCCATGCTTTTCACTCAATGCTCTAGTTAATCGTTGAGATGGGGTAAACTGAGAGGTAACACTATCTTAGGATAACTCAGATTCTTCTTGAGATAATGAAATCCCCTGTAATTTATTAATCAAAGATTGGACTTCAGGGGCTTGGTAGAAGAAGAATGATCTGGCTTGTTTGGAATTTCAGCAGTGGGTTCTATAATTTTCTTTGCAATTTCTCGCTTAATATTAGGGGATTTGGAATTCTTTCGACAAGTTGGAGGTGATGGTGAGGGAGTTTTACTCTTAGAATGGCTTGTTGATTTGGATTTACGTTCCATTCATAGTCAGGCCCTCCTTCTAGCACCAAAATGTTGAAGCCTCGAAAATTGTTGCTTCAACATGGGGGAAAACCACCCGGTCCAGACCTTGCTTGGCAGCTCCTTTGCCGTTTGGATTAGTGGCTTTAACTGGGGATAATGGGATCAGTTTCCCTATCTATTTTATGATTGTGTTGATGGGGTGATATGTGATATTTTGGAGTAGTGTTTAAGATAAAATTAATCTAATCTTAAACTAATAACCACATGCATTTTATCCTAATTTAAACACTATCTAATTATAACTATACTCAAGAATAAATGGAAGTATGTGATCTATAGTAATGTCCAAAAGCAATTGATAATAAAGATCATTCAATTGCAATGAGAAATGATTTCATTTAATAATAATCGTTTCGTATAAAAAGTTAGCCGAAATGATTGTGAAAGATATATCGCATAAGAAATTATACATGTATTCAGCATAAAATGTAGATCATCATCATACAGAAGTGCAATAATGGTAACCAAGATTCAAACTTTCATACATAAACAACTTGAAGAGAAATTATTGCTTAATACATAAGTAAAAAGTATTATGAGATTAAAGTACCATTATAATACGTCCTACTCATATGCTTCAGCAATATTGATCTACTTTCAATCCATTCAACACCATTTAAGAGTACAAAAGTGAAATTTCAGTAGAAGATGCTAGATCATATAAAAATAAATCTTGTTCCATTAATTTCACCAGAACTTCCTCAAAGGGACAAAAGTGCATGTTTTGAAGATTGTTTCTGATAAAAAATTTGGACCCCTCTCTAAATGCATGAGAGGGGTTTAAATACTAAACTATAAAACTAAAAACAAATTATTAAAAAAATAGTTGAGGAGGTTTAAACAACCTTCCTCAAATTATACAAAATAAAAACAAAGATAGAAATTAGCATGGTGACTAACTCTTCTGTATTTGATCCTTTAGATTGCAAATGTCTTTCATGGGTTTGCGCTGTGTCGGTTGGCCGATTTCAGCTTTCAACTTCCCAGTGAACATGGCACCGGTCAGTGCTGGCACCATTTTCTCTGTAGAAGTGGTTAGGCATCGCAAGGTCATCCACTAGCTGTGAGGTTTCACCAAATGTCGCTAATATGCTTCCCAGTTTAACCTGGTCATTTGCCTAATTTCTTCTACTTTTTCTTTTGTTGCCTGTCTCCATTGTAGCTCAAGTTGTTTTACATTAGGAAGAAACTCGGAATGGATTCTGCCACAAGGTTGGTGCTATGTAAATTTTCATTAATATTTTCAATAACATTGTTTGCTGCTGCTGCCAGGTCTGTTGTTTCCTGTTCTACCTCTTTAAGTGGAGAATCCCAGTTTGCAAATAGGATTTCTTTGTGTGAATCCTCTAGTTTAGGAAAGTCTACTTTTCTCCCATCTTCTGAATTCTTCCAGGTGATGAAGTCAGAGACCTTTTTCAAGATTACATCATATTCAAGTCTCATTTCCACGACTTGACTTGTCAATTTGTTGCTTGTTTCGCAATAAGAATTCCATTGCAAAATATTCTGGCATAATAGTTCCTTTTGGTGCATCAACTAGGAGTTAAGACCGAGCACTTCAGTAATAAACTGATCAATTTTTGGATCATCTTTATGTAGATCAATTATTCCTTTTATTTGCGCTTACTTCTTTGCTAAGATGGCTTGATGTTTTATTTGCATCTGCTCGAACTCTTGTTGTAGCTTAGCTAACTGTAGAAATTTTGAATAATATGACACTTATTCACAAAGATTATCCTAATTATACACTATTTGTGGAATGCATGCATAATACATAACCTCCTCTACGTTGATCATCAATTTGCAGAATTAAAGAAACAATCGCATGCACACATTGAAACATCAATCACACATATCAACACAGTATGTAATGGGGAAAGAATACAGCTGAAAACCCCTCAAATATCTGTATATTATGATGATAGAGAACATGTAAAAATACATAGTACAATACTCCTCACGAGTACTCAGTACTATCTCCACCTGTTACACACAAACTAGCTCAGATCTGAATCAAGTCACAGGTTCAAATCTCCTCCGTTATTTACCTGCCTCCATTGTGCAATCCCTGTTGAGAATAGATTTGATCCAATTTCAAATTCCCTTGGCTTGTACCGCGGAATCCTCATTGGTAATCTCAATCAATGATTGTGCAAATCTCATGCACAGCTATAGTCACAGCTGATAGTAGTCTCACCCTTTCACCCACCTCTAACACTTGTCTCCACTGAACTGTCCATGCACTGAGTTAACTGATGTATTCTTTAGTTGATTTATGAGTTAATAATTAGTGAATTAATTAATAATTAATTCACACCACTCATCACTAGTGTATTTGTCAGTTAGACTAAATACGACTAGTTCAACTAAGTCAAACTGAACACAACTCCATCAACTCCTCAATCAACTCCACCAAACTCAATCACTTGAGTTCTAACTGAAGTCCATCATGCAATAGCTCAACTAACCCATAGGAAAAGCACATTTCCTTCTGGCGGTTGCATGTGCCACATCTGTAGCTCGAACTGAAGTGCTACAAGAGGATAAGATAATGTTTATAGTCCAAATATTATTAAGAGCTAATAATATTTGACTGTTCTATTTTTGGACTGACAGTCTAAAAATAGACTCCACCCATATGTCTAAAAATAGAGGTCCATCTATTTTTACCAACATGACCAATCATCCATAAATAGGATCCTGCAACTCATAGACCATGATCCATATGTCTAAAAATAGACTTTGCGCCAAAAATAGCCTGTGGGCCCACTTAGTGAAGGCAACTTCTTTTCACTAAGCTCCATCACCTTGTTGCATTTTTCAACGCTCCCTCTCAACAAGATATGGATTATCTGCAACCCCTTTCCTGCCTCTGTGGTATTCGAATTTGCTCCTGGTGAGCGCCTTCGTCAAGATATCAGCATCCTGATCCTCCGTGGGAACGTATGAAAGTAACATGATTCTCCGCTACACACAATCTCTGATATGATGGTACCTGATGTCGATGTGCTTGGATCTATCATGAAATACTATATTAGCCAAGAGTTTAATGCAACTCTAGTTATCACAATAAATCACAGTAGCCTCCAAGTGTGACTCGAACAACCCGACCAGGATCTTCCTCATCCATATAGCCTCGCATGCAACCAAACTTTCTGCCATATACTCGGCCTCTGCTGAACTGAGTGCCACAAATCTCTGTTTCCTGCTGTACCAAGAAACTGCTATCGACCCAATACTGAAGATCCCTCCAGATGTGTTCTTTCTTTCCATTGGGTTCCTTGCCCAATCTGCATCCGTGAAGCCACATAGCTTCACCTCATCCTCCTTTCTGTACCACAATCCATATCACAATGTGCCTCTAAGATAATCCAATACATGCTTTCCTGCCTTCCAGAAGAGCTTGGTTGGCTTAACCATAGCTTGTGAAAGCTGGTTAACAACATAGCATATATCGGGTCGTGTATTGACCAGATACATAAGCGACCCCACCAACTGTCGATAAACAGTGGCATCCACTACCTTCACTGAAATAACATCCTCCTTCATCCAACCTCCAAGAAGAGGAGTATCAACAGGCTTGTAGCCATGCATGTTGAACTTCTCCAGTATCTCTCAGGCATACTTACCCTGAGAAACAAATAGTCCATCACTTCGCTACCAAATTTTGTAGATCCATCTCGAACCTACCATTGATTTCCCCTCCGGTCTTGGGACAATCTCCCATGCACTATTTCTAACAATCGAACCATACTCTTCCACCATGGCATCTACCCATGCAGGATCCTCCATAGCTTCCTCGAAAGAGGATGGCTTAGTCATGACACATTTTCTCACAAGATCCATGTATCCAGTGTACCGATCAGGTGACTGTCTTTGTCTGTGCTGTGTTGTAGGTGGTCCTACAAGCTTCTCTGTATCTTGAGCCAGTCGCTCAGCTTCTGTAGTGCGATTTCGCCCTCTGATGGTTGGCACTGCATGAGTGGTCTATTCCACTCCATGAACTTCATCTTGTGGCTGATCCACATCCCGAAGCTCATCCTTAGGAACTAATAGCTCCTCATCTGCATGCAAGTGTGGCTCCCTCTCAAGTGAACACTTCATGGCTTTCTCCTCCTGAAATTTGATATCCCATCGCACAACAGTCTTACGACTGTCTGGAAAATACACATGATAGTTGTGGGGCATATCAGTGTACCCCACAAATATCCCAACCTCTGCGGTCGGCTCCAGCTTCTTCCTAGCATCCTTTGTCACATGCATGTAAACAAGAGAACCAAAAATCCTCAAATGGAAAATATTAGGCCTCTTACCAGAATAAGCCTCTTCAGGTGTACTCATGCCAAGTATCTTGTGAGGACAACAGTTATGCACATATACTGCAGTATTGCATGCCTCCGCCCACAAGTGAAGGGGTAGGCCTTGATCATGCAACATCGCCCGTGCAGCACCCACAATCATTCTGTTCTTCCACTCAGCAACCCCGTTCTGCTATGGGTTATGGGGAGCTATGAGCTCTCTTCGAATCCCTTCTGCGCTGCAGAAGTCCTTGAACTCACCAGAGATGAATTCACCACCATTGTCGCTCCTAAGAGCCTTCAACTTCTTCCCTGATTCCTTTTCGACTAGTGCTTTGAACTCATAGAACTTTGAGTATGTCTCACTCTTCTTCTGCATGAAGAAGATCCAGCACTTTCGAGAGAAATCATCAACAAAGATCACATAGTACTTGTGCTTTGCTATCGAAGCTACTGAGAAAGGTCCACACGCGTCTGTGTGAATTCTCTCAAGGATCGTCATGGCGCGACTATCCTTCTCGTGAAAGGTGGCTTTCACAAATTTTCCCAAAGTACACCCCTTGCATTAATCTAACTGCGCAAGAGTGCCTTTAGGAAGCCCAGTAGAAATCTATTGCAGTATCTTCAAGGCTCCATGGTGAAGGTGGCCCAATCTCCAGTGCCACAGCTCACCAGCATCCCAACTCACCACTCCTTCTGCCTTGCATGCCATTGTTGCACAGTCATCTACATGCAATTGATAAAGGTTCTTGACTCGAACCCCTATCTTCTGTGTTTCTCCAGTTGTCTTACTACGCAGGAAAGCCTTTCCCTCGCTAAAGATAACATCATATCCCTTGTCTTCTAACATCGCCACAGAGATAAGATTTTTCTTCAATCCTGGAACATGCATCACTTCCTTCAATATGAAGGTTTTACCAGACTCCCTCTCAAAGGAAATGATACCGATACCAGTCACACTATATCTACCATCATCACCCATCTCGATGTGCACTCCAAGATCTTTCTCATCTAGATCAGAAAACAAATCTCAATCTCCTATCATGTGAAAAGATGCACCATTGTCCAAGAACCATACCGATCCCATCACACTTGATACCAAGCATGCGATCAACGAAAAATCCAGCTCAAACTGCAAGGCTAAGGCCTCTCCCGCTGCAGATCCAGCAGCTTGCTTATTTTTCTTCTTTTGCAGACAATTTGTGGCATAATGTCCGTGCGGGTGACAGTGAAAGCACTTCACCTTGGACATGTCCTGCTTCTTGCCTTTCGCACCGGAATAAGAAGCTTTCTTGTTCTTCCCCTTCTTTGCTTTGGCAGCCAAAGCACAATTTTCTTCATAAGATGCCTTTGATGAAGATCCGTCCCTGGTATTCCGCCTGATCTCCTATTGCACAAGATTCGACCAAAGTCTCTCCCATCCTAGCAATTTCTCCCGACCATTAACAGAGTCCTGATAGGAATGCCAACACTTCGGAATACCAAGGAGAGCCAAACTCACCAAGTCCTCATCATCGACAGTCACCCCCACACTTCCCAGCTCATCTCGGCATTCGGTGAACTTCGTGAGATACTTGGCATACTGTCGCCTTTCTCACACTTTATGTTTCTGATTTTATCCTTGAGTGCCAACTTCCTATGGTTGCTCTTGCTTTGGAATAGATCTATCAACGGTTTCCACATCAAGCATGGAGAATCCTTTCCATGGAGGTTGGACACAATGTGATCCCTCACGCCCTCCAACATAATCCTTCGATACTTTTCTGTCTTCTTTTGCCAATCTCCGACTTGAGCAACATCAGTAGGTTTTGGGACATCCGCATTTATGAACTCCTTCAACCCATTATCATCTAACACCGCCTCCATCCTGTCCTTCCATGCAATATAGTTCGAGCTGCCTTCAAGGGCATACTCCAATCGCAATCTATTGAAAGACATTTCAACTTTGACACCAAGAAAACACTGCTGCAAATTCGAATTCCACCAGCTCAAAACTCAACCGCTTCTGATCTAAAATTTGTGAGAACAAAGTATTTCTCGTATAGAGATCGACTGTATGGGCATTCACCGGATATCTCACCTTCCAAAAGAAGGATGAATCCAGAGGCTACCTGGACCGATTACAGACTCTTCATGAGGAAATAAAATGTAAACACTTTCTGAATAATAGATTCGATGATCAACTACGCTCCGATACCATGTAGAATCTGTTCTACAAATCAGAGAGCTCGGATACCATGTAGAAATTTTGAATAATATGACACTTATTCACAGAGATTATCCTGATTATACACTATTTGCGGAATCATGCATAATACATAACCTCCTCTACGTTGATCATCAATTTTGCAGAATTAAGAAACAATCGCAATGCGCATGAAGCATTCAATCACACATATCAACAACAGTATGTACTGGGGAAAGCATACCAGCTGAAAACCCTCACTATCTGTATATTATTATTGATTGAGAACATGTAACCCAATACATAGTACAATAACTCCTTGCAATACTCAGTACTATCTCCACCTGTTACACACAAACTAGCTCAGATCTGAATCAATCATTGGCTCAAATCTCCTCCGCTGCTTGCCTGCCTCCACTGCGCAATCCTGCATGAGAATACTGATGAATGGTTGAACCAAACTCGTATTTCCCTTGTGTAACATTACACAATCCTCATTGGCAACTCAATCCCACTGATTGTGCAAATCACATGCACAACTATAGTCACAATTGATAGCTGTCTTGCCCTTTCACTCACCTCTAAAACTTGTCTCCACTGAACTGTCCATGCCCTGAGTTAACTGATGTATTCTTTAGTTGATTTATGAGTTAATAATTAGTGAATTAATTAATAACTAATTCACCACTCATCACTAGTGTATTTGTTAGTTAGACTAAATACAACTAGTTCAACTAAGTCAAACTGAACACAACTCCATCAACTCCTCATTCAACTCCACCAAACTCAATCACTTGAGTTCTAATTGAAATTCCTTCATGCAAAGCTCAGTAACCCATAAGAAAAGTGTATTTCCTTCTAGCAGTTGCTGTGCCACATTGTAGCTCGAACTGAAGTGCTCCAAGATATAACGATAATGTTTATAGTTCCAATTTATTAAGAGCTATAATATCGATGTTCTATTTTTAGCCTAGCAGTCTAAATAGACTCCGCCATATGTCTAAAAATAGAGGCCATCATTTTTTACCAACTTTACCATTCCATCCATAAATAGCCATCCTGCGCCAAACTCCCATAGACCATGATCCATATGTCTAAAAAATAGACATAGTCTAAAAATAGACTTTGCGCCAAAAATAGCCTGCAGGACCACTTAGTGAAGGCGACTTCTTTTCACTAAGCTCCATCATCTTGTTGCATTTTCAACATATAATTTTACACGCTTTAATGGAAGAAAGATTTGTTGTACATATTATGGTCGATTTAACCATCATGTTTCGAGATGTTGGATGAGAAAGAAAGCATACAGCAAGCTAATGAAGCAAAGACTACCTTCAAAAAAGGTGCATAAGATTTGCACTTTTTTCCAAAAGAGGGGACATGTTGTCTCTCATTGTTGGAATTTACATCCAACTCGTCATCCCACAAACATGCAACAAGAGGACAAAAATATTGGCGAAGGTGAAACCACAGATGCCATTATTGATGTGAAAAGGGAAGTTTCACATGAGAGAATTGTAGCAGCAAAAATCGCCATGGAAGTGGCTTGGTGAGAAGTGGATGGACTTCTTGACACAGTAAGACGTACTCCTTTTGTACATATACAAACTTTGGATGTATGCATTTTTTTTATGTTGTTGCAAAATTTTACCATGGAGGTAAAAGATGAATATGGTACTCACTATTATTGCAACAATGTCTTTCATTTAAGCTCTTTGTCACCCACATGTTTTTTTGGGTTGATGTACTTGTTGGTCTTTGAAAGAAGAGTTGAAGTTACACCTGTACATAGAGGTTGTAGGTGTATTTATCGAACTGTATATAGTTCATTGTACATGATACATGCATATGTGTTTATAAATGTATCTTGTTGTTGGTCGACTAGTGTCTCTTGTGAGCACACTTTTTACATTGTCGATTATGTCACACAATACTTATCGACTTGTGTCGATTGTGTCGCACCTTGATTATCGACTTATGTCGATTGTGTTGCATATGTTTTGTCGACTTGTGTCGGTTGTGTACTCACTTGCTACATTTATGGTTGAGTCCATTGTTCAACACATTTCAGGTCAACTTGTTGTTGATGATTGTCTTGTTGCACAGGGTACCTTTCGTGTCATTTGGTGTAGAGAACAAAATTGGTGCAAAGCAGTGCACAATTCCATGAGCTGGAAAAGCATGCAAGCAAAGAGGCCTCAAATTTTAGCATGGGTCTCTACTTGGTTCATTATGGTTTGCTTACTTTTATTGTTCGTGAATATAACCATTTTACTTATTATTGAGAAATTTTTGTAGCACGTATTCCAAGATTTTGGGATGAGCATTTGCATTACTTTTCGCA